>JAUMHH010159517.1:0-17846 GCA_032359455.1 Chlamys rubida | reverse complement strand
ATTTACGTTCTGTATCAAGTCACTGGTGGTAGAGTATGGTGTATTTAAAGTTATTTACGTTCTGTATCAAGTCACTGGTGGTAGAGTATGGTGTATTTAAAGTTATTTACGTTCTGTATCAAGTCACTGTTGGTAGAGTATGGTGTATTAAAAGTTATTTACATTCTGTATCAAGTCACTGACGATTGAGTGGGATTTATTACAGACGCTGTACAGGAGTACGTCAGAAACGAGTCGTCGCTTATCCTTAAGCTGCGTGTAGAGATGTTGATGCAGGAGAACTGTGAGGAGTTTGCTCTCAATCTGAGTAACACTCTGATGGGTCATGAGGTGTTTGTCAAGGACATGGATCTCCGTGAGACGCAACTTAAACTGCTGCACAAACTCAACCAGATGGACAAGCTGCAGGAAGTGGTAGGTCCAGCATGGGTGTCTGATAGGTCATTTAACTGATTCACCCCTTTAATTTCATAATGAACTGTTCCAACCTTGGAATTGGAAGAGTACAAAATGTGTCTTCAGGGGTGAATGAGTTAAATCAAATTAATCAGTAATCAGTTAAAAATATTTGCTTGTTTGATGGTATCTGACTGTCTTTATTAAAAAAAAGCAATCATGAAAACTGGTAAGATAAATATTTAAGAGAGATTTGTTTTATATTACCCGGGTACAGTCAAAAACTGTATCTAAGCATTGGAAACTGTTATTTCTAGCATGACAATGTATTTGATAAATCATTTCGGAAAAGAAAATGATACCTTGCAGGACTTTTATGAAAAATGATAAAGATGAAATAACAAATTAAAATCGACAATAATGTTCAAATTTTAAAAATTCAGTAGGTCTAGAGTGGGATTCATACCCTTTGACTCCATATTGTCATCCCCTTGTTACCACCCATAAGTACGTACGTATGCATGTTATATTACACTCTTTGTCATCCCTCTACCGACTTCATTCCTTGATGAAATTTCATGAAACTTGATACAAGTGTTTGGTATGGCAATGCCTTGAACGAGTTTGTGTTTCGGGTTTCTATGTTGAAGGTCAAGGTCACTGTTACTATTTTTAGGAGAGAAAAAAAAGGCATCACTCTATCGACTTCATTCCGCAATGCAAACTTCATACAAGTGTTTGGTATGGCAATGCATTGAACAAGTTTGTGTTTCAGGTTACTGCGTTAAAAGGTCAAGGTCACTTTTACTATTTTTAGAAAAAAAACTTTGTCATCGCTCTATAGAGCGATTTCATTTTTTTTGTATCACTTGTGATGCCTTGTCATTTTATTGTTCAAACTGACTGAGCTTCCTGGTCAGTCCTGGTCCAAGTTTGCTACAGTTATATCAACAAAAAGTTAAGGGGAGGTTATTGTTTATAAAGAAAACCAGAGTGCAGTGGGACAAGGATCCTGAATGTAATGTGAGAAATAATGCCTCATGGTTCAAGCTTTGATCATGCATTACAATTAGAGGTACAATGTTTTCTCTACAAATAGATTATCACTCAGATACTATTTATAATATAGGTTCATGCTAACTCCTATTGTGGTGATAGGGTAATATTGTTATTGGTCATAAAATAATTTGTAGTGATAGGTGGCATAAAAACATGTGAAATATAAACCACATACACTGTACATTTGTTGACTTTCTAATAGAAAACTTTATAGGAATTTAATAGTACTAAGGTTGAAAAGCAGTGACGGTAGGACTCTCTTTACTTCTACCAGGAACTGTATCAGGGAAGATTTGGCCAAGCAAAATTTAAATTACTATATAGCATTTGTAAAGGAAAAACCTTTTTGTTTGATTTTATTTCTGACTTGATATGGTTTGTATTGACAGTGTGAGAAGATTGTGTGTCATGATGGTGTGAAGTTGGTGCTGCGACTGGAACAGAAGGAAAGTAACCAGGCCCTGAGTGTCCGACTCATCCAGCTGTTCCTGGTACAGGACTGGATCAAACCGGAACAGAAGTGCTGCACACAGGTTAGTTACCATGTTAGTCAGGCTGTAAGATTTTTCTTAATGTACAGGATCAAATTATTAATATTTCATCCCCTTGTTGAAATGACTTATTAATACACAAATTTGTCTTCAAGAATAATTTTTGTTTGGATACAGCAAATATATTTCATCATGGGGACAAAGTTAAAGTTCTTATTGCAGAAATGAGAACCAATTTTGGATTTAATTGCACTTATTGCACTCTAAGACCAGATGACTTGGAAGCATTTAGGGGAGACATGAAGTCAAATACAGTTTACAATATTAACCCTTTCACCACTGTAGACCATAATGGACTCATCCATATCAATGCATGGTAGAGTCTACTAAAGTTACATAGGGGTGAAAGGGTTAATGAATGTTGACATGTCACTCTTGATTGTGTCACATGATTTAAGTGAATTACAAGAAAGCTAATTTGAGCACAGAATCCATGCTTGAGCATGAGAATGGTTTCATGAATCTCGGCCCTCTCTTATCTAATGTTTAATAGGATAGGAAAAAGATGGACGCACTCAAATATCTGCCTCTATATCCATATCAGTGATACAATTCATACATATAATTCATAAACATTCAATTTTAACATACATGTACAAGTTTATAAATTTGCAAAGTGATCATATTTCATAAACTATATTTTTCCCGTGTTCATCTAAATTGATTTAAATTGGTGAAAGATCAGTTTTAAATATATAAACCTACACCCCTGTGACATGTAGCTTTGTTTTCGTTGATGATTAAGTCATATCCTTGTGTCAACAGTTCAATGCTGTTCAAATGTTTTTGCCTTAACAGCTGTTGTCATTCATTTAATCAGTGAGAAATCTGCGGTGGCCAACATAGCACCGACTTCAGTGAAATCTAAGCTTATCTTGCTTAATAAAAGTGAACAATACAGGCCATGTGTGGGCCTCATAACTATAATCACTTATTTGAACATCTAGTTAGTGTCATATAACTAATCAGGTCTATCATAATTTGATAGCATTTAATTACATCACTGCAATTTAAGAAGTTCTAAAAGTTTGAAATGCACCAAACAAAATTACTACCAAAAGTAGATGAATAATTTTCCTTGATGCTTCTATAATTAAGCTCGGCAGAGTTGTCTCTCTTGATTCAAATAAGCGACTCATTGCATAAATTACCACATAGTTAATTTTGAAGTACTCATTGCATAAGTATAACACTTACTTAATTTTAAAGTAAGTGGTTATTGAAAGGTCATATTCTTAAATGTAGGCGTTTCTTAAAAGCTTATTTTACTTGCACAATGTGGAAGAAATATAATTACAATGAATGAGGTGATTTTCTATCCCTTTATCCCCAAATAGAGTGTACTATATTGAACCAAACTCATATCACTGAAGGTGTAGTAAATTGTATACTGTTAGCATTCAACTTCATATTTAGAGTACTAGCCTGTAGGCAGAGGTTGATAAATATTACTAGCCCGACCAATATTTTCAGAATATTGAAAAAAAATTCTGGTGTGAAATCTGTTAGCCCATCTTCGGGCTAGTTGAATGGTACGTCCCTATAATATCTTCGTAAAAGTGTAAATTATTGCAGGGTTTGAAACTAACACATCTACTAGCAAAATGCATATAAACTGCAAGAACATGTTAGGGAAAGTGTACTTTACTCACAAATATCTGCAAGTAGATTATTTGCTTCTCTGAGAAAAGTACAAAACTATTATTCACTACGATGTTGTTTGAAACATATCCTCATACAGTTGTCCTATATGCATCTTTTTGTGTGTCGTGAACAGTCTATCTGTTCTCAGTTTCATTTGTTCAGATGTTCGCTCATGTTATATCTGTTGACTAGAACAAAGTGCTGTGAGTGAATTCATGACTTTCTAGCAGCTGACATTGTTAGCTTCAACCCCTGGATTATCGCCTTAATGGGATATAAGGATACATAGACTCTTCCCCTATCATCAGGGTGTTGTAACAGAGAAAATCTCCAACCAAAGGGGTGATTGTTTCGGTTGTCTAATCCCAGGCGCTACCGAGTGTTAGACAACCAAATCATCACCCCATAATACACAGACTTGCATGGTATAAGCTTCTGTTTACATGATTATATGAACAGTCAGTAATGCAAATGATATCTAATGCAAATAAAAGATGAAATAGAAAAAAAAATACAAATGATGAATTTGTGCCATTTATGTAATTCATGGTTGGCTTGTGACATGTAGCCAATTGTACAATCATGTGTGTTTTGTGTTTGAAGGAGTTGCTGAAGCTGTGGATCCGCCACCAGTACATAGCCGACCACAACAAGGAGAAGTTCCTGGACAGTGTGTGGGCTATCGCCAAACTCTCCCTGTGTACACAGCAGATTCTGTTGCTTGTCAGTGGGCTGCATAGAGAGGTATGTATTTGTAAAGAAGATTGTTAATTAAGGCTCTCCTGCCAGAAAGGGTCAAAACCTTTTGCCATGTTGCAATGTCCATCTGTTGGCGCTGTTTGAAAATTCTAAATGGCTGCCCTGGCCTTTCAATTGTTTACGCACTTTCAATTTCTCAACTGCAACCAGGCAAATTCATTTCTAAACAAATTACCAAGTAGACATGAATAATTCTCTCATGATTGTGAACAGGTGTTTTTATATCCCAATCAGGTTTGTTTCTCTGTAGTTACTCTTGTCTTGAATAGCTGTACACCTGCGAAAAAGGTGATGATTACAATCCAGTTACCTTATGATAGGTGATAATTTACCTCATGTTAAAACAGTAGTAGAGAAATTTCCTGGAAGTCTTTTTATACCTTTGATCGAACAGATTTGGCCCTAAATGACTCGCATTGGTGGTGAGCTGTGAAACAATACAAACAAAACAAAAAAGACCAAACAGATGATAAGGCAATGACCCTGTAGTGTCAACAAAAATGAAAATATTTGCAACTTTTGTGTTTTGATTATTGCAGTGTGGCAATGAGATGATCCAGCTGTATACAGACCTTTGTGTATATGCCATCAATGTAGACAAAGGCTGCTGTGAACAACAGATGCTGCAGGGAAACATGGAGGGTGTGAAAGACCGACAACATGCCATCGCACAGACCTGTCGCAAGTTATCCGCACTGTACAATGGGCTCAACCCAAAGATATCTCGCATCAGTTCACTGACAGCGTTCTCCCTTGATGCATCGCTGGTGAACCTGTGTCTGGTGGAGAGGATGTTCAACAGGAAGTACTGTACTCATTCCAAAAAGGAGTGTGCTGCCTGTATCAAGGTGTTCAACAGTGTGACGCATTGTGTCGGTGACGTGAAAGTTAACCCAGCTACATTATATGAGGTAGAACGGTTGCTCAATATGCTGAGGCCGTATTACCTCAATCCAGACTTGGCATGGAAAGAGCTTTTACCTGTGTGTCAGAAATTCATGAAGGAAAGAAGTCAGTCTTCTTCCTTAGAGACGAAAGAGGAAACCACCCCTCCAAAAACACCCCCCAAAAAGAAATCTGATTCGAAACCCAAAACAAAAAAGTCTTCAACTAAAAAGGAGATGAGTGTTTCACCAGGAAACATTAAGTACTACTGTGATGATAATGTGTCATATCTGCCAAAAGAAAGTGTTCCAAAAATGAAAAATAAAAATTTCAGGATGAAATTAGCAGCGGCCAGTTCAAATTCATGTACTCAAACACCAAAACCTGATGACTCTAAAGTCAAGCCACATGCTGTTACACCTGCAGCAACGTTAACACCACCCAAAACCAGTGCTGTGTTTGAGTTTGATAAACAGTTATTTCAGTATAATTTCAAAGGAAAACAAGCTGATTCTGGTTCATCCGCATCATCCACTGTTGTCAAGGAGCAAATGTCACCAGCAGGGTCTGAACTTTCTAACAGTTTTGCCAATAACCACCCAAAGACACATACACAGATAGCAAATTTGAAATGTCAGGCTGTTGGGGTGGACAGCCTGGGACAACCTGTGTTAGTGAAACTGCCAATCTCTGTCGGCTCACCAAGTACAGCCAACACACCCTCCACTGTCAGTGGTGGTGTAGCTCCTTCAGCTGCTAGGCAACGGACTATGTATATTGGGGACCCCACAGCCTTATGTCTACAGCCTCCGAACCCCAATACAGGGTTACATATTGCTGGACAGGGGAAAATTCAAAAACCTAAAAAGCGACAGCCGCACAGCATTGGAGAACTGTTAGAGGCTACAAGGATCATGCCTTGTTCCACTTCATCCAATTTCAATACTGCTGCAAGTCATGTGACAAGTCCTAAACCCGCTACTCAGCACTCTCTCCCAACGTCAGCGGATCTGTTAAGGGCAGCCCGTGATTATAACTTAACAATTGTACAGAAACCTGTAACTCCAAAGCCTTTCCAAACACAATACAGTACTGCTGATCTTCTTAGAGCTACGAAGAATATCCCTCAAAAATCCAAACCAGAACTGCAATCAGCCAGCAATCTGCAAAGCGCAAAGGACATGATGCAAGCAACAAAAGCAGCATTTGCTGCCTCAGTTCTTGGTTTCATCCCAAAGCCACAGGCTACCATTTTGTCTGAAGTGTCTCGGGGTATAGGGCAGACATCGCTACATAATCAAGGAAGTGTTGGGAGTGTGGGTACCTCAGGGTCAGAACTTAAACCAACCAAAAAACCCAAAGCTCCCAGGAAGCCTAAAGCTGTGGTCCCAGGACAGGTCAACCAGAAGGCCAAGATAAAACAAGTGAATGTTTCTCAGTGCAATAGTGTTCAGTCAACAAGCAATAAAACTCTCATAGCACATTCCTACAAGACAGTCGATGGTAGCATATCTTTCCTGTCATCCAATGTTGCAGGGGCTTCCAAAACAATACCAACCCTAGTTAACCAAATCAATGCCCAATCTCAGTCTCCTGTCCGTCCACCAGCTAATTCATACCAAGTGATTGCCAACGATAAATCAAACCATCGTCCACGTATAATTCCTATTCGGGCCACCTGCAACAGCAAGTTTCCACCCTACTCCTCTGCGATCACCAGTGATGCCCTGTCTGTGGGGCAAGTTGTGGGTGCCAACACAACGGTGACCACTAGTGCTGGTTCCATCACATCGACTCAAACACACACAGAACATGACATCTACAACTTATTTACAAAAGAAAAAACAGTGGTGAAACAGTCCCCAACTTCAGCAAAGATTGGGGGCTTTCGACGTCCGTCTGCAGATGAACTTCAGAGTATTGTTGATTGGCTACAAACAGGTACTGAGGATGACAAGAAAAAGATGCAGGTCCAGTCTCCTGGGTCAGCACACATCACAGTGTCCACGCAAGAAGTGGTCACTACTTCACCGTCTACTGTCCAGAGTGGGACACCTCCATCTGTGGTCACTCCTACTGTTACCTCAGCATCTTCATTTGTCACGTCACCGGCCGCAGTAGCTCCAAAAGCTGTGTCATTAACTCAGGAACAGCTGCAGAAGATCATGGCAGGATTAGGTCAGCGGCAGAAAATTAAACAAAAGTCACCCTCCACGAGTAAAACACAACAAAAGAAAAGTCTAAATAAACAGCTTCAACAGTTGTTAGCACAGGATATCAAAAAAGGAAGTCAATTAGTTGGAAACAGAAACAATTTTGTTCAGCAAAATCCTTTGCAGAAGTCTCAGGGCAATGATAAGATTATTCAGTCATCAGCAACACATGGAAATCAACTAGTTCAACCTTCATCATCCCACGGAAATCAACTAGTTAAACCTTCATCATCCCACAGAAATCAACTAGTTCAACCTTCATCATCCCACGGAAACCAACTAGTCCAACCTTCAGCATCCCATGGAAACCAACTAGTTCAACCATCAACACCAACAACACATGGAAACCAACTAGTTCAACCTTCATCATCCCATGGAAACCAACTAGTCCAACCTTCATCATCCCATGGAAACCAACTAGTTCAACCTTCATCATCCCATGAAAATCAGCTAGTTCAACCATCAACACCAACAACACATGGAATTCAACTAGTTCAACCATCGATGCCAACAACACCAGGAATTCAAACAGTTCAACCATTGACATCCTCAACTCCTGAAAGTCATCTAATTCAATCATCATTGACACATGGAAATCAGCTAGTTCAATCATTGACAACACCTGGAATTCAACTATTTCAGTCATCAACACATGGAAGTCAACTAGTTCAACCATCAATGACGCAGGGACATCAACTAGTTCAATCTGCAATACCTGGAATTCAACTAGTTCAACCATCAACACTCGGAGATCAACTAGCTCAACCAACAGCATTTGAAAATCAGCTAGTTCAATCATCAATAACACCTGGAATTCAACTAGTTCAGTCATCAACAGCACTTGGAATTCAACTACTTCAGCCATCATTGACAGGTGGAAGTCAACTAGTGCAACCAACAACTTCCCTTGGAAATCAATTAGTTCATTCAACGTTTACACCGGGGATTCAACCAGTTCAACCATCAACAACGAATGGAATTTTAGTTCAGCCAACATCTTCATATGGAAATCAGCTTTCATTCAGTGAAAATCTATTGGTTCAGTCATCAGCACCTCAAAGATATCAAGCAATTCAACCCGCACCAAAACATGAAAATCAATCCTTTCAGCCAATACCATCTCTTGGTAATCAACTATCGTTAGTTCAAGAGAATCAAGCCATTCAATCTTCTCCAACACAAGGAAATCAAGCAGCTCAACCAGTACTGACCACTGAAAATCAACCTATTCAGTCACAAAACCAAGAAGTAGTTTCAGGAAATCCACTTTTTCAGTCAACAATACAGGGAATGTATGCAGGAAATCAACAGATACAGCCTTCCCAGGTCCATGAAGTCTCTGTATCCAACACTTTGTTAACATTAGGCTCGTCCTCTGTTAAACCACAGCTTATCGCTCCTGCCTTGACATTTCCAGTGAGTTCACAGGTGACTGTGAGCCAATCTCTTTCAAGTACAGAGCAGGTAACCAATGCTATCCAAACTATCGGTACAACAGGAATTCAGCCATCACTAAGTTTTCCTTCACAGTTCCAAATCAGCGGGTCAAAATCACTGATGATGTCACCAAATCAGTCAAATACCAGAGTGCTTGAGTTGCAGTATCTGGGACAGATCAATCCACCATCCAAAATTCTTCATCCAAAGCCGCCATCAGAAGATAGTTCTTTGGTCCTTTCTACAACGGCATCTGGAGACCCAGTCAGTCAACCAGGGAAGACCTCTGAACTTTTTCCTGAAATGAATATAAAAGCAGCTTGTGAAATACAGGGATTAATGAAATCGAAACTGCCAACATTCATTCCAAAGACGATATCATCAGAAGATGAATTAAACATACCTAAAATGCCTCTAGGAACACTGAAGGTTGTGGAAAAACCAGACCTCGTCTCTACCTTATTTGGCAAGAACAGAAAACCCTCAAAGCTTAGTATTGACAACAATCATTCTGTAGCCGTTGGTGGTAGTGTTGAAAAAGTGTCAACATCTATGGAGAAACAACAGCACAGAGCTGGTGAGTGTGAGCCGGCAGTGTCCAGTAGCTCTGATCATGATGCGTCTGTGAACAACACGCAGAGCAACACATCTTCCACACAAAGTTTACCTTTGTATGGCAATACTAATTGTAGTATGCCAACCACAACCCAAGTGCCATATCCTCAGAATGATGGAAGTGCTCAAAAAAACACATGTACTTTACAGGATCAATTTGAATCGGCAAATTATGAGAACACCAGTGTTGGTGGGAATGCCATGGATGTACTGCATGCCTTGGACACCCAAACCCCTTGTAGCACTACCACTTCTGAATTGAGCATTTCATCCAGCTCAGAGACTGACAAAGAGGTCAGTGATACAGATGTGGTAGATACAAGTGTTCCGGTCAACAACAGGGAGAAGGTATTGGAAACCAAGTTGGAGAACATTGAAATATCCTCTGAAAAAGAATCAGATGTGTCATTAGGAACAGTTGATGGTACAACCTGTCCAGATTCAACTACTCTGACAACGAACAGTGATGGTGATGCTGGTAACAACTCGACTGTAGTCAACAATTCACATAGCTGTGATGGTAATGATGTAAGTGTTCATTCCCTGGCCAATAATACAGATGAAAAGAAAGATGGGGAATCTAAAGGAGGGCAAGTCTTGGATCTGTTTCCATTCAGTAATGTAACTGATAGCGAACAAGCCATTCCTGGTGACATGATGCTACCTACTCCCAAAGGTGATAATCTGGCAGGTAAAAGTTTACCAATGAAAAGGGAAATGAAAGAAACAACAGCCATGGAGCCTACTGAGAGGCTGCCAGAAGTACAGGAACCCGAGGCACCCTGCAGTTCTAGTTATGATAGTGATCCAACAGGGATGAAAGTTGATCCTGTCAAAGCAATATGCACTGCCTCAAACTTGTTTTCATCAGGAATGGAGGAAAGCCCTGTGTTAATTAGAAAGGAAAATTTGGAAGAAGATAAGAGCTTACCAGATTTTCAAAAAGAGACTGGATTAGGTTATGGCACATCAAAACTGTCACAAAGTTTGGTCAAGGAAATCAGCGAAGAAACAGAAAATGCCACAAATGTGATGGATTCTTCATCTGATATAACAAACCCCAGCACTGAACATGTTGAGAAAGCTGCAATACCAGAGAGCTCCAAAACCACAAGTGCTGAAGAAATGACAGTGCCTGCTTATGTTCCTGTTCATACTCTAATGAATGTTGTTACTCCCATTTCAACTGACAAAGACAGCGAAAGGAATGAAGTATCAAACGATGAAGAAAGTTTAGTCAAAGCTGACAAAGAAGAGATTGTTAAACCTGAGGAGGACATGAGTGGATTAGTCTTAACTTTAGACGATGCTTTAGGTGAATCTGCTGCCTTGTTGTCCACACCAGTTGTACCATGTGATTCTACTGAGCCAACTCAACAGGTGGCAGAGGATAACTTGACACCAGAATTGAGGAATTCAGTTTTACCTAACGAAGTCAAGGTTCAATCCATAGAGAGAAGTGATGCTGATGACGAAAAAGCCAACCCTGTGATAAAAACGGTGCCTACACAAGATTTCAGATTTGAATTTGAGTTGGACAACATCAAGGATGGCGAAGTTACAGATAAAAAGTCAGTGGAGTCACCGCCACTTTCACATGATACTCTGGAAACAGGGAAACCTCTAGAACAGGAAAAGGAGGCAGCTTCAGATCCCATGAAAAGTAAAGAGGGTGTAGATGACATGGAAACAGAAAATAAACAGTCTTTGATTATAACTAATCAGGATCCTCTGGAAAAAGATTCCATTCCAACTAAAGGTTGGGAGAATGCATTTGTTTCTTTCATTGACAATATGGGCGAGAAGAAGGTGGTAAAAACAGACAATAGCAAAGTCCACATCAGACCAGTTTTCGCCAGACAAGACAGCAGTGGAAGTGAGTCAAGCTCCAGGTCTGTTGGAAGTAGTCTTGGTAGTCGTGGTAGTCACAGATCTTCTCTGGATGAGGAGAGCTGTGGGACAAGGATCCTTCCACTTCAAAGGAGAGAAACTGATGTGAAAAGATTCGAGTATTTTTCTTACCATTCATCCTCTCACAAATCAAATAAGAAACGGTTGTCCAATAAAGGCCTGTCTGGGCTGCAAATTCAGGCATTACCAGAAATTAAGGCCAAAACTAAGCAATTGGCCATGAAGCTTGTTCCTGCAGCAGAAACAACAGAGGTGCCTCAACAGAAAGAAGTTGTGAACAAGTGTATAATCTGCTCTAAAGTTTTTCGGTCTGTTGAAAGCTTAAAATGTCACGTACGAAACATCTGTCGCCCCATAGATAGTCGACCGGATTCTAACCTGAAAGACTTTGAATACAGTACGACTTATTCGTGCCATAAATGTGAGAAAGAAGTATCCAAGAAGGAGGAAATAAAGGCACATGTTGCTGAGTGCTTTAAGGATGATGATGTGATCCAGTCCCTCAGTTTCAGCACCAAATACATGTGTCAGATGTGTGGGGAATACTTCACAAGTAAAGACGATGTACACAGTCATGTGTCTCGCCTGTGTAGTAAAGTAATGTCATGTCGCCAGCAGCAGCAGGACAGACTGGACAGAAAGACAGAACTCACAGCCAAGCCACTGGCAGACATGGTAGAAAGCTGGTACAGTAAGGATGAGAAACACACAGACGATAATACTAAGGAAGAGGTATCAGAAGAAGCACATGAGGAGGGTGAAGAGAAAAAGTCCTTGGGTCAAGATGATTTGGAATCAGAAATATTTTACGAATCAAACAATCAATCAGATGCAGATACCAAGGAGGAAAGCAAATCAAAACCGGTGTTGTCTAAGAAACGCAAACATCAAGTCTCCAACATTAGTTTGCCTTCGAAGCAGTGGTCACTGAGAAACAAGACCAAATTCTCATCAAGGCTGAAAGGATTTGAATTTTTCACAAACAAGCTGAATCCTGCAAGAAGGAGAACAGAAAAGCGAAAATGGCATGAGGATTATCATAGTCTGAGGAACAGAGTCGTCAAAAAAGAAGCAGTGAAGCAGGTCATTGAGGGTAAAGAAGAATTGCAATCGGTAGAGCATGATGGAAAAACTTACGCAAAGCACAAAAAATTCCCCAGGGTTGCTGCAAGGAGTGATTCGATACCAAAGAGAGAACCATCCGAAGATAACAAAGACAATGAAATCAAGTGTGACGAGAAAATAGACTCAAATATGGTTGTATCCTCGAAGTCAAATGCTGTCAAGTTAGAGAAGAAGGAAAGCGACAACACAGAAATGCAGAATCACACTTCAGCAAAGTCTAAGGGAGCGCCGAAGGATGCCACTGATGTAAACACCATGGATCCGCCCTTAAGGCAGAAACGTGTCATTCAGGTAGGAAGAAAATTCCTGCAAGATGAATTTGAAGTTCCTGAATACCTCAAAATACAAGTGGCCAACACTAATTTAAAAAGAAAATCACCACAGCACTGTCCAAAGTGTGGACAGTTCTTCTCCAGCAGTTACATTCTCATCCAGCACGTTGTCCGCGTCCACATGTCTCCATGCAAATCAAAATGGAACAGCTCAGCACGCAAGTTACAGTATCCCTGCTGGTACTGCTCTGATGCCTTTCCAACGTATGCCAAGTTTGCAAAGCATGTGCCGGTTCATAAGGACAAGATCTTGGCCATGCTCAAGAAGAGCTGTTCCACAAACAGGCGACTGAGAAAAGGAACTGTAAACATCAACAATGTCACCACAAAGGCAAATGAAACCGGTATCAGTGAAACTAAGAACAGCATTAAATCTGAACCTGTGCCTTCTACACACAAACCTATCGTCCACAGGGATCCATCACCTGCAAAGGAGACTGAGGCCCAGGCTCTGTCACAGCATGTGGAAAGTATGCGGACAAGTCGACGAGCAAGAGGACAGCCTCCTCTAGATGTGTCTGATTTGAAGGTGGAGACAGTGAAAAAAGAAAGAAGCCTATCCAGAGAAAAGGACCTAACACCGGTCAGTGGATTGGTGTCATCTGGTGCCTCGGTTTCACTGGGGACTTTAGACATGCGCACTACTAGAAGTAGAAGGCGTGACAACGATTCCATGTCAACATCAAGCTTTGACCGTGATGACGATTTGGCTAGTAACTGTTCTCATGCCACTGACAAGTCTTCTCAGTCCAGGGGGAGGAGGGATTACAATAAACGGGGCCTCAGTGAAGATCGTGAATCAATGACTAGTGATGATTCTGTATGTCATCGTCCGGTCACTCGTCACCAGGGAGCGGCCCACATTTCCCCATTACTACAGGACAGTCATGGTACAGCCAAGAAACCAAAGCTGGCTAGTGGACACAACGCGGAGTCTGAGCAGGGCAGGAGGTCAAGAACCAGGTCTGGTAATGTATTGCCTAAAACAACAAGTATAAAATGCAATGATGTGGAGGACAAGGGAATGTCAGATAAGCATCAGGCAGAAACTAAATCAACAAATAAAGTAGGTCCAACTAAAGGCTCAGGTAGTCTCAACATACGCAATCAATCCAAAGTAGGATCAGATAAAAAAAAACATTTGAGTGACTTTGTTAGCCAGCTTAGACATGGCAGGAAAGAGGCAAGAACTGACCAAAATGTACAGGAAAAGGAAATTTCTGCCAAAGGTCCTGATGAAACGGCTGAGGATGACAGTAACCCAGCATCTAATATGACAACTCGTAGATCTAGACGACTGAATAACTCTCTGGCAGATGAAAAGGAAGGGAATAAAAAAAACGAAAACAGCAGTAAAAGGTCAGCTGTTGATGGATTGGATCAAGTTACGGTGACAAGACATAAAATTGATGATAACAAAGGCAGTAATTCTATGGTGAACAAAAGTGGAGTGAGTAAGGGAAAAACCAACACGAAATCTAAGCTAGCAGAAAAAGTGATGGAGCGAAGAAAAAGGAAGTTTCCTGCAAAAACGAGTGTGGATGACAGCTCCATAAAGTGTGTTAAAAATGAGATTGAAGTCAACAAAAACCAATCATTACATGTGAACACTGTGGACCAAAAATCTGTACTGATTGTTAGTGAAGAAGATGAGGAATTTGTGTATGTAAAATCACCATTGTCTAGTCCTAGCATGTCTCCAAGGGGGATCACTCCAGTTGTAAAAAATGAAAAAGCAGCACCAGACTCCAAACCAGTGGATGGAAAAGTGGGTAAATCTGCATTTATAGAGAGTTTTAAGAAGTATATACATAAACCTGCACCTCGCTGGACGCAGCCTTTCCCACTTACAAAGAAAAGTAATGTAACAAAGTCAAAGTTAAGACAGAAAGTGTGCCGTGCACAGGCTAGACTTCTTCAGAAACGGAGGAGGACCAAAATGGAATCTTCAGAATTTTCGTCTGAAGATGAAGCTGATGATGAATTAGATGAGGATATACAAGATTCTCAAGTGTCCAATAATAGCGACGAGAAGAAATCCTTTCTGGATTCATATATAGCCCACTGTGATCAAGGACCACGACTGAAAGGATTTTACTCCAAAAATTCACCATTCATTGTGCCAATGGAGGACGTTACCAAAGATTCTACACCAGAGACGTTGCCTAAGGAGAAAAAATCAGTGGGCGGTAAAAGGAAGCCTCAAGGTCAGGCATCCCAAGGTCATCAGGTGAAGAAGGAGGTGATCACCAAGTCCCAGAGGACCATTGCAAACACGGAAAGTAAGGTGCCAGCATCAGTCACACTGGACGCTAGGCAAAGGTGAGACTAATAGAATCTGCAATGGTTGTGAGGGAGATGGTAGAAGTTTATCTTAGATTTAAATTGTTCCATCAGCTTTTGTCGGTAAAAGCTGATAACAACATATTTTTGGAACACTGTTGATTTATTATGCCATATTAAGAAGGATACTAAAAGTACAATTATACCATAATATTTAATAAACACATTTATTCAGATATTTACCAACTCCTCATACACAACTTGAAATGCTTTTACGTTTTTCTTCATCCCTACCTTCATATTAAATCTAAAAAGAAAAATTATTTAAGTATTTTTGACACTTCAGATTCTATGAACATTTTTTTATTGTAATTTTCAATTTAAAATCTGAAGAATCTGTAGCCTATAATTTATATTGTTTTCACCTTATATGTTTGTCTAGGGAAGGAGAAAAATGTAAATGTTACTAGGTATCTTTTGTGGTGTTGCATTTATGGAAAACAATTTTATTTTAAACCAGTGGTTTGTTGTAAAGTTACAGATATGTGTTCATATAGTTTTGACATTGATGTAAAACCAGAAATGGATAACAGAATTTAATTCATTAAGTATGCACAAAGCTATGTCAAAAGTCGAGGAAGTCATCTAAGTTATGTCAAAATCTAAGAAAATCCTTATAGCTCTTCTAATGTTGAGAATAGTGATAGAGCTCTATCAAGTTAGAAATATATGTAAAGCTCTCTAAAAGTTAAAGAGAGCAAGAAAGCACTATTAGTAGGTCAAGGATATCTTTTTTTTTGAGTTCAGATTATATCCATAAAGCTCTGTCAAAGGTCAAGGAAATCTGAAAAGTTCTGTCAAAGGTCAAGGATATCAACAAAACCTCTGTCAAATATCAAGGATACACAAAAAAAACAATCCTCTATTAAATGTTAAGGAGATAAAATAAGCTCTGTCAAAGGTCATGATACTTGTAAAACTCTGCCAATACCAAGGATGTCTAGATCTATAAAGCTCTGACGGATAACCATAAAGCACTGTCGATGGTCGAGGATATCCATAAATGTCTGTGTCAGAGGTCGAGGATATCCATAAATGTCTGTGTCAGAGGTCGAGGATATCTAAGGTTTTATCAGAGGTCAAAGATATCCGTTAAACTCTTTTAGATGTAAAAACTATCTAAATAAGGCTCAGAGTAAACTTTGTCTAGATATTAAAAACATTGATTATGTATCCTGATCTAATATGCAACTGACAGATACTGTTTGTGCTCTGAAATTTTTACCTAGTATTGACTAATCTTTGCAAATTATTCATAAAGGAATTTTTATTAATCTCTGCCTACCATTTCTACAAAATTCAGCCTCTCAGTCTCAGTAAAGATATTGTTTGTTCTTATCTAATAGTCAAATTCATCGCTAATAATTTGGAGAAGTTTTTACAACAGATTCCACTGAAGGTACCTGTCAGATTCTATTACTCATGCATATGTACTGCTGGTGATATAGCTAGTGTTTAAATATACAGTGGAATTACATGGCATGGCAAACTTTACTAATCTCAAAGTTTGTATACCGTAGTCATAATCAATGCTGACATTGAAAAGTATTATGATACAGAAAAGGACATATGATACAAAAATGATGGTCTTGAATTTAAAGTACACTGGTACGAGCATTCAATTCCTTCACCACAATGTACCAATTTACTTGGGGGGGGGGGGGTCCTCCACCCCTATCATTTTCTAGTCCTTTGGAAGATTCGGCAATCTTTCTGTTTAACCAAATTGCACTCGGGGCACTTGCTTGGTCTAATATGGTAGGACTATTTAATATGGTAGGACTATTTTTTGTTTTAACTATATAGCTAGGTACTGTATAAGCTTGTATAAGCTTGTGGTTATACACCAACGTAACAGCTTAGATCAGTAATGTTTAGAAGTTAATCAATCTAGAACCACATGAAAACATGCTTTCTGAACACTGAAAATGGAGATAATACTTTTTAGCTATGATAACTTCAAGGACACTTAGATCCAGACAGACTTCTTGATCAAGAAAAGGGTATATTTTCTTAACTGATATTTCCAGTTCAATTCATTTTCCAAATAGTTTATGATCTAAATTTTAGGCGGAATAAGCTTTTATTATATATTAGTGCCAAACTACAAATTCCACTGTATAGCAATAGCTACTAATGCTTTTCATATACACATCATAACTTACATGGACGATCTCCTACAAGTTTCCATTACAGAATGAAAGTTTCATAAAAAGCAGATTTAATGGGAATGTGTTTGAGATTATTCAATGAAGGCATGTTACTTTGTGCATTTTAAGATTATTTTGACAGTAAAGTTCAAAGGAAATCATGATCACTACCAGTTTAACATTGCCATATATTCACTGTGTAGGACTGACACAGGATATAGCTAGTACTTCGGTGCCATATATTCACTGTGTAGGACTGACACCGGATATAGCTAGTACCGAAGCGGGCATGGATGCTAGGCGCAGACAAGCCACGGGATGTTTTCCGATATTTCTGGTATTTTCTGGAAGCGTAGAGACAAATAAAGGAGCACAACAGTTATACAATGAACAATGATGTATGTGATGCAGATGATTTGTAAACTA
>JAUMHH010159506.1:0-17849 GCA_032359455.1 Chlamys rubida | reverse complement strand
ACACAAACCAATGACGTAACAATCAATACCTGCTCACAAGAGAAGATAACTCTGCAATACGCAAAGACGGAATATTCATCTTTCAAGAAAGTACCATTTAAAAAGCAGTTGTATGAAGCATTATATAATAATATCAAACAATTGTGCTACATTTTCATACAATATTCCTTTTATAATGCTTCTTTATACAAATTTGAGTGAAATAAAACATAGTTACTCAGCAAAATAAACATTCATACACAGAAAAGTAAAACGTGCATACAATGGCTCTACTTGATTTACTAGCATCAATTTTAAATCACTACAATCTTTTCTATGCTGCCTCTGTATTTGGGATTGTTTATCCCCTTTTTTTTCCCCCAACACTATTCCCATCTTACTAGTCCGAATTATTCTGACGTTTTATCGACTTTTTGTCGACGACAGACCGAAAAAAAGTCGATAAAACGTCAGAATAAGCCGGACTACCATCTTACATGCCTAGTCATTGTCTCTATTGTCGCTATTATCTGACTTATTCTTCTTCACCTCTTCATTAACACTTGCGTTGGTTTTAAGCAAGTCATACCTACTTGCAGAAAGTAGACCATATGCTCCTGAATATCAAAAACAGATTTCTAGATGTTTATATAGATGCTAGTTTGTCTGTTTGGAGATGTGTATTCCATATATGTAGTAGATATACCAACCTCCCGCGTCCTCGGCTAACACCTAAAGCTTATTGCTTTCAAAAAATTATAATTAAGCTAGATGTTTTGGTTATGAACGAAAAGTTCTTGGAACGATTGTTTTGTTTTTGTATATTTTAACGGCCCATCGACAATGTGAGTCGTTACGGTTCCTTGCAATGAAAGTAAATAGCTGCTATATGATTTGTATACAGCACAGGACAGGAAAACGATTGTTTCATCTTTTATAAATACACATTGAATCAATACCTAATGATATTACATACGTGGCAGTTTTTAATTGTACATAGGATTAAGGTCGCCTTCTAGCTTCCAGCTAGGGGGAATTTCCCTTGAGCTCAGTGGTAGAGCGTCCGACTAGGAACCTGGAGATCGAGGGTTCGATCCCTGGTGGAAGCACACTGTTATCTTTCCTGTTACAAATGGTGTCCGTGGCGCTCCTTGTGGTGACAGGGAGTTGGAACCTGGGTTGTGGTGTTTGAGGGCGAATATATTTAAAAAGAAGGGAGTAGTGTGGCAGGTTTTAATTGTACATAGGATTAAGGTCGCCTTCTAGCTTCGAGCTAGAGGGAATTTCCCTGTAGCTCAGTGGTAGAGCGTCCAACTAGGAGCCTAGAGATCGGGGGTTCGGAGCACACTGTTCTCTTTCCTGTTACACATATAATCATGTAAAGGATCTTGGTTTGTTTGTGTTTTAAGTCCTGTTAACATCTACGTAGGCTACGGTTATTTAAGGACGTGCCAACACAGTTTTTGGTGGTGCAGGAAAGCCGGAGTTCGATGATGAAAAAACCCCCGACTTGCGGGCAGTACCTGCATGGCGACTGACCCATGTAGGCCTCGAACCCGCGATCCAGTGGTGGAGGGCTATAGTGATCAAGACGAGCTGACGCCTTAACCACACAGCCACCGCGGCCTCTGATGTAAATGCCTTGGACATTTTATAATCATGTGTCGTAATGTTTCAAACACGTTGATGATCTAATGAAGTAACGCTTGATGCCTGTTCTTGTATTTCATTGTAATACTCATAACATCGTGAACAGCTCATTATGTGAGAGTTGAATTGATACAGAACCATATCATACAAAACAAGATACCACAGTTAGCGTAGATGTACTACTATATGCAATCACAGAATCACTGCATGCACGTACACACGTGGCCATTGATCGTGTATTTTAGATAGTGTCAATGCAGCAAACAAAAATAGGTGTCTAGGGTACCTAACGCGCCATACACTACATGTACCTCTTTTTATATATATTTTCATAGCAGTATACTGTATTACGTTAGATATTCGTGGATGCCTTTTTCGCGATTAGAATCTCTTTAGATCGTTTCGTGGTACAAACTATCGCAGATACACCATGCAAACAACTAGTAGTCAAGGGTATAAACCCAATTCTTTGTATTTGATTTCTTGGTTCAATATAAATTTTGAAAACGAAGAAAGGTTAAACACAGTGAACATTTCGTGTTATAAAATTTGTGTGAATGACATAAATATCGGTATGACGTTAATAACACATTCTATTACGTAAATAATAGTTTCTTTTCTCACAACAATCCATAACAGCGAAAAACATCCGGATGATTGTTCTCGATTGAAATGAAAATGTCCATATTCTCTGATGAAGCTTTGCGATAAACGATTGTGCAAGGAAATCTTCTCCCTAGATCCCGTCTACTTTCTGTAGTTACCCTTCAATAACTTTACTACTGTAACCACGCTTTCGTAGCTGGGAGTTTAGGTCTGCTTATGTTCAGTGTTGTCTTTGTATTGTATCCTTCTCATAGATACGCCGTACGTAACCTCAGTCAAAGACCGAATCCAAGATTCTTCTTGGTGTGGGTCGGGTGACATGAGCTGTTCCTGACAAAGAGCAGCTGATTGTCTGTAGGTTTCTTATCGTGAGATAAACACTGCATTTCTTAAAAGAATTAAATAAGATTTAGGATTTTATTTTATCTAAAGTCTTATTTGCTCCTAAAGTCGAAATTATAGTAACTACTTTTTGAATGTTTGAAATGAAAGCAGGCCCTCTCTGAGAGCGCCGGTTGCTCTATTCTGAATCAATATCCTGTCTCTGATACAAGAAGAAGTGTTTTGTAACCGTTGTCTTTAACATGATAAACAATCAAACAAATTGATAACTGATAAAAATGTCAGACATACGTCACTACAACCACCCACTGACACGATGTACGTACGAAGAAGATAATTACTAACAGAAACAACCTTCACATTGGCTTACCTAACATCCTCATTTCGATATTGTTCAGTTAACTTTTGCTATACATGATTGTCTCTTGTCAGTTCCTGTATGTGCCCAATGTAAGACTGAAGACGGTATATAGAGGTGATAAAGTTAATGTTTAGAGAATTATATTGAGTGCTAAGTTATGATGCCATAAAGCCAATGACGATATTCATACGGCACATGCGTTTCGGTGTTACACTACTACCAAGGTAGATGGTACTGGTTTTTCTACCATCCTATCTTTTCAGACATAACTTCACAGACAGTAGGCTGGCATGTTTAAGTTGCAAAAGCTGATTGTGACGTCACAAGAGCCTCGGGTTAGACAACCAAATAAATCACCACTCGTTTTAGAGATTTCCTTGTACCACCCTCAATGTAGGGGACGATTGTATCAGTCACCCTTATGTAATGATATATGGCGTGCAAAAAAGCAACACAGTGACGTCGGGGAACAATTATTTATGATTGCAAATTAAATGTGCGAGACTACTGCCGGTGGATTTGGGACTGAAATAATAAAATAGGAGGAAATAATCTTTCTCTACCCTGAGGATGCAGTAGAGAAATCACCTACCATCAGGATGGTTATTTGGCTGTCCAACAGAGCCTCGAGCTAGCAGGCAAAACTTTCAACCTTCGGGTTGCAGATTTTTTCTGTCAAGCCCTCAAAGTGATTAGAAGATTGATAAATGTAATAACATCCAGGGTGTTACCCACTAGTAAAGATGCAAACAAATGTTTACCAACTCTCAAAAGGTTTATCCAATGAAAAAATCTATAGTGGTTGTGGGGGAAATAGCCTTATCTGTAAAAACGTATATTCTAGTAACAAAGGGCATATGCTGTAGGTATATATCCCGCTTGCTGGGACAATTAATATAGATATCATAGGTATGTTCTACAACTTGAAATTATGCTTGAAATGTCATTGAAGATGCAAATATGTAAATTAGATATTATTGACTTTGATCAATATTGTCGAAGACATTTTGTTCGGAAGGCTGATACAGGCACAACCTGTTCTTTTTTTACAAATACGCGTTATTTTCCTTTATCTGATGTGTTATCAATTATATTACTAATAAAATAACAATAAAATATATTTTAAAGTTTGAAGTTGTTCTCGATGTATTATTAATACAAGTGTTGTCACTATAGTCCTATGAGATGTTCACTTTTCGTAGGAATGTCACTGTGTGTTACTTAACGTGAGCGATCGGCATACTTTATATACACATATGTCAAAATAAAACATATTTCAGTTTTTAATTAAGATGAAATGTGAATGAAATTACATTGATGATCGATCGCCCCCGGTAGCTATCTTTATGTGTCATTTTGCTGTCTCCAGAAGGGGGTCAGGACGGGTTGACTTTTCTGTCTTATTTTCCCGTCTAACATGTTTGTAATGTTAATGTAGACTTAGGCTTATTTATGTACTGCAAATAGCCAAATCGGGCTTATCAGATGGTTTAATTCAAATATGTCAAGCGCTGTAGTAAACACAAATAATTCGATGTGAAATATAATTGCATACTGTAAAATCGTAAATTTTCGTGGGACATTAAATTTCGTTTATTAATTGGTTTTAAAAAATCCGCGAAATTAAATCACCACGAAAACATAAGTTTGGTATGATATAGATAGGGGAAAATCAGAAATTATCGATATATAATGTCCTTCAAACAGGCTAGTAAATGAAAACCACGAAATTTTAACCGCACGAAAATAAATGATTCTACAGTAGTTCGATCTTTATCTATAGGAAATTTGGTATCTCCTAACTTCCAGTCTTAGACGTACAACAAGCATGGCAAACCAATACTGTTTAATGTTGACGAAATCCCTTAGCATCATGTAATACACAACGAGGCCGTGATTCTACTATAGTGACAGCCCGTTTTCCGACCACGTGATACATGGCCCTTTATGTCTGCGTTAAGACAATGTGTTGCAGTACATTTACCCAAGAAACGGATTCTGTTTGTTCCTGGAACTCAGCGGTTGTTATCCACTGATCAGTTCGACGAATTGAAACAATTATGTGTTCCGAATATGTAATAAAATGTCGCACAATGGTAAAGTGACATCTCATCCAGTCCTAGGGTAAAAAGAAATAACATTATTGAAACGGTAGTGAAGAGTTATGTTGTTTTTTCAGAAAAATTTTATGAGCATATAAAATTAAATTAAATGTGTTTAATAAAAGCAATACAGAATTCAAGTGTTATTTTGATGTTTCAGATTGCTCTCGTTTATTGGGCGAATCAATACCTTTGAACGAGAGTATTTACCTCAAGAGCGCTTCTTACATACAAGATAGTCTTTATCTTAATGTGTTTCCTGTAGATGACGCTCCCTCCCATCAATCGTGATCTTCACTGCTAGATACAGTATGTGGATGGAATTATTTTGAGGCAAACTATTACAAAACGTAAGTATGTCCCTCAAGACCCTCAATATATTACACATTGACGACGCCGCCCTTTAGTGATGTTATTGAAGTCGTCATTCCACTGACATGCATAAATTATCTGTTTTAGGCCGTTAATACTGTACAATGATGTGTTTATTGCTCGTTTAGTAATCAAGGAAAGGGGTTTATTTTTTGTAATGCGTAGTATTTTGTGATCATTGCTCTGCATATAAAATTAGTAAAATATACATTAATATTAGCATAACTATTTCTTAAACGCCTGTAGACTGAGAGGTAGGCTGTGGTGTGTTTATCAATGTAATGTTATACACATATGTATATATCTATATTTTAATATGTAGAATTCAGAGTGATACAGACAGACGGACAGACCGACCGACAGACAGACAAAATATTAAAATGTTCTACAGTGAAAAACGAAGACAAAAGAACATATCTAATATCCCTTATTATTATATTTGTTCTACATATTAACAGCGTCTTTGATTCGATTATATGGATTGCAAGATGTGCAAATATACATCGTGTGTGCCTCACGCGCTCGAGTTTCCCCTTTTCTTTTAAGTATGGAACCACGATTTGTTTGTTTCTGCGAGATCATGTACGTTTTTCGAGGGCTGACTTCGTGAAACATGATTTATCGCGGATACACAAAGACTCGTGTTTACTTACAACAGAGGCACACTGTTTGTGATATTTATACAGAAAATGCTATGTTGGCATTTGTGTTTTAGATTGCCTAACGGAACCAATACTTGTTGTGGTGTGGTAATAATGGCGACAAGGTTTTATCAACTCGATTTCAAAACTAAATTTTCTGCGAAAACTTTCGAGGTCAAAAGCCATGATAACGTGATTCCCACTGGTTTCTATTGGCGTAAAGTTACCTAAATGTTTGTTTTTATGACGATGGTGTCACATTTTGCGGGGCGAGAGGATAATCATCAATTATCGATTTATACTCGTTCCATAAGATTCTATTGCGAAAAATAAAGAGATAGTGTAGACAATGAAGCATTAATGTAATATATTGACACGATTGCTCGGTTGTAAACAGGAAATTTCCCATTACTCTCATGACTTAATGAAAACAGTTTCTTCTGATAGTGTTGAATGCAGTGGAAATGTAAATATTTCTTTTTGACATTTCAGTCTTTGCGCTTTTTTATCAAATATGAGAAACACAATTCATTTTCAATTCTTTTGATATCTTCTCAATTTATTATAACATATACGATAACTAACAGGTCGATCGATCAAGCTATTAAAATAGGCGTTACAAACAACAAGAAACTTTTCTGGAACCGGCGATCCTTAATCCACGACCAGCTTATGTATATGTTTACCTGTATAGATAGCAGGTATGGGTTTATCACAGAATAGTGTAGGTGTCACACGTGTAAAGCAGGTGTTGGTTATAGCGCATGTGCATATCTATCCCTCCTGCAAAGCACAAACAGCATCCAAGTGTTTAGCTTATTATACAGACGGTAAAACTTAATGCTGCTACCACATTCCACATTTTTCAGGATTTTTACCTTGTTGATAAATCATTTAATATTTATACCGTATTATATAGCCGATGTATAGAAATGAAACTGAAGTGTTTCGAGCCTTTTGTGTATCTTCACGGACGTCTCATTGAGAGTGACACAAAACCACATGTTAGAACATGACGTACTTTATTTTATGTGCAACAAGAACAGTGACGTAATACACTACTTGTGTACTTTACAGGGAGAGACTAATTGAAGGACCCGGAGACCAGACCAGACTTACATACATTACAGAAACCTACACTTCAAGTTAAGGTGAAGGGTTACCAACAAGTCACTATTGTTAATTATGTGTTCACGTCCCTATCAATTGAAATATTCTATACACAAGTTGCCATGCATATTGTTGGAAATTTGAAAGTCTGAAAAAAAAAGAAAAAACAGGAAACTGCAGAGGTTGAACAAGGTACCTTTATATTGCAAAGCCTACACTAAACCAATGTTGCCATAAAGGAATTATAATCACCGCGTAAAGAGAATGTCCAATCTATGGACTGCAAAGCATTCGGGAAAAAATGCCATTTGAAAACTGTCTGTAGTCGATTGTTCTATTGTTGTTGATTGCGCCCCTCAACTGTTGCACGTTTGATCGAAGGGGTAGACACGTCTTTCTAAAGCATCCCAAACATGTATTGTAGGAAACAATGGTGGCGCCCCTGCATCTGGGAGGGGGGTCTCCCTTGTCTTCTGCTGAATACACTGAAGAAATCAAAACTGGTCAGCTGCCTACCATTGCAACACTTGGGATCTTTTCTTTTTTCTCTTTTCAACTCTTTCTTTTTTTCGGCAGTGTCTTCCAAAGCACACGTCTTCAAATGACCTTGGATGTTGTTTAGAGGACGTTCGACCCCGAACAAAGGAGAAAGTACCGGCCAGGAAGCGTAGTATGTTGTTAGCACATAGAATGTTTGTAGTTACACAAGCAGCATGGGGCATTGATATGTGGTGTTGAAAAATTCCATTCAATCGACTTGACGCACGAATGACAAGACAGCTGGACGCAGGATATAATCCCGATACCATTGTCAGGTCAGTATCAGATGAAGAAAGCAAAGATCCCTGCACTTTTTTTCACCATTTCTAGCTGCAAGTTTAATGGGCATCATCAGGATCTCGCAAAGAAAGATAATATTTCTCTATGTGTTATAATTCATTATTCTCATTAGAGTGCCTTGTTGTTTTGTTGTCACTGTCTGAGTTCTCGGTGTGAGGACGTGACAATATTTGACTCGACATAGATTTACATGGCAGTCGTAATCAATGAAGCAGAAGACGCTTACACTTCCGGAACACCTGATCTTATTCCCCTTGTTCCCCATTCGGAACACCTCGCACCGATTCCTGTTCCTTCCAACGTAGATGACCGTATCGGCCGAGGAGTTCCGATTGCCTTGTTCCCATGTACTTTTGTTTTCTCAAAAACTCCATGTCCTTCTTTCCTTTGTTCATATTTTGCCCTATATTTACCGATTTTAAGTTCGGAGTATGGTTTTGTTGGAACTTCGGTATTCCATGTTTAACACATTGGACACCTGTGACCCTAAACGCAGACAATTAGTAGTATTTTCTAGCTTAAAATTTATTTATATATACAGTCTATTGGCAAAATATCAAGATCCATTGTCTTTAAGCTCTCAAAAACAGCTATTGAATGGAAAGGTGAAAACAATATATTTCCATTCACAATCAAAATGATTACTTGACAAATCAACAAGATTCTTAATTCTATTTAAATTCTTAATGTTGAAGGGTATTAATAGTTGCCAACTTTCAAGAAGTATGAATAATATACTCTCTTTAGAACTAAGCATTGATAGTATTCTCATTTATAATGAAAATTTCACACTATTTCCTGATGAAATCTTCAATGTTTATTCTAATATGCTGTCATATGGTAGCATATATAACTATTATTATTGCGGAAAGCTAGGAGTACATTTGTAAAGGCGCTTTTATCACTGACGTAGGTATAAGTCAATGAGCTCTCATTTAATTTCATATGAATTCTGATATAAACTTTATGTAAATTTTAAAATGTTTTCATTATTTTTTGTATGAGCAGACACAAATGTGAATTTCAAAAAGTTACTCCAATCTTTATACAATATTTATTTATCTATTTAAGTAATTTGTCGAATGCCATCTATTTATTGTAATGAAACATGCATAAAACTAATATCCTTAAATCTACGTCACACATGTCAACTGAAATAAACGAATCATAAAAACATTTGTTGAATTGCCATATTAAAGGTATGTTTTTAGTATTTTGACCTGTTAACTTTCTCATATATTTAACCATACATTGATCCAAAATAGAACTACTGAGAAACAAAACATGTTTTTGTTTTTCAAGAATTTGGACCGATAATGGAAATCAGATTTTCATGTAAAGTACGTGTGATTTCCATTAATTCTTGGGGGCGCTAATGCTAACAGATGGCTAGGAGACATCAAGTTGACAACCTGATGGAAAGTTTTTCACGACATCTGATCTTTTTCCCATTTGGTCTGCGTGTGTCAATTTAAAAGGTCAATGCACGCTTGTTTAGTATCTGTTTTCACATATTTCTCTATTCAAATAACATATCAACTAATTATTAATGTATACATATCTGTGTTATAAAGAAACAGAAATTACGAAGAAATCTATAGTAAATGGCCATTCCCCAAAAAAATTATCTATCTTGTATGAACAATATACTAATTGAATATTCACCCTCTCATGAAATACTTACCACTCTAATTTGTACCCAGACAACTCACACAAATACAATATGTCTACAGCATTATCAAGTCATATATCCTATCATACATGATTACTGTTTGTCAGACCAACTGATACACAGCATGTCACACCTTTACAGGGATCTACTCGTAAATAGGTTAAAAGTTGTGAGAAGTTGCGACGCGACGAGCAGACGTGTGATTTACAGCTTTTAATAAGCCAGTGCTATATACTGACAACTGAATGACTTAAGGCTAGTGTTTATCAGAATAATTTACGTCCTGATACCAACAAAAACACAAATCAGTCACTTCAGTTATAGCTTAAATAATTTATTGGGTAATATATTTTACGTTTATGAACCCCATATCCAAACATATATCAAAAAGCAGTGTGCACATTATACGTATAGTCAAAAATTGAATATTAAACTCCTTCATTGTATTCATCCTCTCACAGCAAAACAAAAAATACTTACACAGGTTTATTTTCATTTATTTATTTATTATTTTAATGAAAATATGTAGTATTAAAGAATTTCTGATAAACCTAAACTAAAAGAAATGTACACAAATGAAAACAGGATTCAAACCTTCCAATACCATTTATACTACAAACGATGAAAACGGACTCAAACAAATTCAAACAGCCGAAACCAAGAAAGACCGGGAAATAACCTTTGACATATTCAGAACCCACATAAACAAATGTGTCTCAGAATCTACAAAAACATTTGGACTTATCTTCATATCTTTAACAACATGCCCAAAGAAATGTTCCTCAGCTTCCACAATATGCAATCTGTGTTTGGAGTCCAAAGAGATCATATTACCAATCGTAACAATCAATACCTGCTCTTAAGAGAAGATAACTCTGCAATACGCAAAGACGGAATAGCAAAAGTAAATCCAAAATTAAGGAACAAAACATAAGTTTGGAAAAAAGAGCGTTATCGTTTGTTCAGCGTTGACTGAAACTACTGTACCTAGCGTTGAATACAGAACAGGTAGACATAGGCCGGTATTCATGAAATTGTTCTCATGCTCAAACTAAGATTTTGTGTTCAGAGCAAATCTCTTCCTCCTGTGATAAATAGATAAAACAATCACTTTTTTTGCTTGATTTGGAAGAACTTATGGATAGACTTAACGCCAAATATCGGTTTAAATGTTAACATTTGACTTTTTGATTGTAACACCTAATTTAAGCGAGTTACAGGAAAGTTGGTTTGGGTACAAAATCCATGCTTGAACATGAGAAGAGTTTCATGAATACGGCCATGACCTCAATCAGGTTTTCAAGATTTTCAATAATATACAAATTTCAGAGGAGGACAAAAATCGTTCAATCTGGCTCAAACCGGGCACTCAAAGAGTTGTTCAAAACTAGGTCACGACTTCATGTACCAATCATAAAGCACTGCTTCTACACAAAGAACTATCGGTCTGATGTCGCTACATCTCATCTCCTAGTCTTAACTGTGTTATCACTGGAATAACTACCATTCCTATCAAAACTGAAGAAGCCTTATAGAAATTGACAACTTAATCAATTGGACACTTCAATTAATATTTACAGTTGCAATTTAAGAATAGATACATCTTGTTATTACGTAGTTCTTTCTGTTATCTCTATAAAAAGGTGATTTTGTTGGTGTTAACGCATTCTTGAAAATACTTGTTTTAAAACATACAAGAAATAAACTGTAGGATGACGAATATGTAGAAAACTTTTTTTTCAAAAATAATGCATTTAAATGGCAATTGAACTCTTGTTACGTTTTGTGATATTCAAAAGCATAGCATAAAATATCAGTATATATTTAACATAAGTTTGTATTCTGTTCACTTCTTTTTGATTATGCTATATTGTTTTTTGAGAAAAAATCGAACGTGTTTGTTCATCACCTGTCATACATTCTCACCTGCACTGTTGATTAGCCGCCTGTCTGTGTCACCCCACACACAGGTGTGACACCTGCTTTTTACCTGGACTGACAAATAGAAAAAGTAAGGTACTGAAGTTATTAAATGATTGAATGATGCTGTAAATTTTGTATTTTTTACTGTCTTAGTAGAGTTATATGGGATGACCATATAATGAGGATGAATAATTTACACAAGAAATATTCATGAATATTCATCAGGTAAAGTATTGTATGCATATCATAATTCCCCGGATAGATATTTCTGGGAATAAACTGCTTACGGGTCTTAGCACGAAATCGCAAAGCAGAGAAATGTCTGCAAGCCTGACTATAACAAAGTCGCCGCCTACTTATAAAGTGAGTAACTTGATCACCATGTGTCGCATTAAAACATGAGTACGGCTTGCACAATAATATATGGTTAACATAATACAATTACGACATGTAATTATATCTTTAACCTTCGGATCAACGTACACTGTTTTTTCACATAATGAACTGCGTTATCCAGTGAATATGCTCATGTCATATTTGTTTGCGTATTAACCCATGTAATGTGACCTATCATCCCTGTGATTGGTTGTAAGTTTAAATTGTTTCAATTGTGATGTCACGCCTAGGACAAGTACATGATGACACAGACTTTCGCACTGGATTCAAAATGGCGGCTTTTCACATTTCAAGGTTGCATGACAATTGTCGTTTTACACAAATGAACGCAACAAATCTTAATTATGTGATAAAAATATGATCTTACACCCGTTTTCATTACATACGAAATTTATGAAACTCGTCACGAAATTTTTATTTTAGCTCGCCAGAGGCTCGCTAAATTGAAACATTCTTAGACTCGTCTAAAAAATCTCATGAAATGGAAACTCATATAAGAACCTATATATAGAAGGTACATTTTGCCTATATTTTCATAGGCAGTATAGAAACACAAAATTGCGAAAGAAGTCACAGCATCTCTATGCCCTTAACTCACGAAAGCAGGCACCTTGTTGCCTTGCCGACCGATAAATGTCCGAAACGTTCCGTTGACCACTGCAGCATCAAATACCTCCTTTTATAAAGAGGCCGCAACAGATATAAGAGTATTGTCATATAGAGATAATAAAGCAGGATAATTATTCTTCCTGATAAAGTTTCTGCTTGGGATTTCCGATATAATGATTGCTTACATAAAAAAGACGCTGGTCAGTAATAATTCTCGTTGCTTAAAGCTGAACTTTACTAAAAACCTGCCAGACAGCAACCTTCCGACACCTATCAATGTTTCCAATGTAAAAGAAAAGTTGCAGGTCGTTCCAAATTATACGAACCAGATTTTGAATAGGACTTTAAATAGCTTTCATAAACATAAACATTTCTGTTGTATACTTTGTCATATAATTCATTTTAGCTACACAATCCTTAGAAAGAAAAAATACACCTCATATCAACGAATATAATTTAGCTGTTGAAGATAAGTTAGTCAGGAAAAAGTATCTTTGGTGAACTTCTTAAAATCAGCGTGTTGCATGCCCAAACTTTACCAGTAAGGGCACAAGGCAGTATAATAGGTGTAAACCAGAATACTGCGCATGCGTCGTTATCACTAATATTCCGCTTGATACGAATAACATATGAATAACGGAGATCTGTTTTTAAAAAAAATCGACTCGAGTATAGCATGTAATTTATTTCTAGCTATTCCGTGTCTGTTTGGCTCATTGATAGCAATGGTGTAGTCCAGCTGTGGCCAAATTTGCTGTAAAGTAATATTATAAGGAAAAATCGCAGATCTACTTTTTTTGGTTTTTGATCTAAGCAGTCGGCAGCAATTCAGTCGAGGGGCATTTTCTCCGGGCACATTTGTCTTTTTATCACTTTCTATTTTAGCATATCCCCTCGAATCAGAAAAATATTGAGCATTTGGATAGCATGTATTGGGAGCGATGTATTCTTTTAACGCTGGTGAATATGTGTATTGAACTTTGCATGTTGTCGTGTGTATGTTACATCCATCTTTAAAGGCACAAGTTGGTAGGCTGGTACTGGTGGATTCCTTCGTCCCCAAAGTTTGCCGTAACAATGGCAGCCACATTGATATCAAGTAGTGACACAGTTCATCATATACATACTTAACAAATTATTTAATTTGAAATTAACCAGTACCCCTGTAATTTATCTTCACAAAAGTAAGAGATTTTACACTTCTCTTCTTCTGTTTAAGCAGTAGTTTAAAACATTTTGATTTCCACATTTTTGCCCCTTGCACCACCATTCTGAAAAAAAGATCATTATTTTGATGACATATTGTTTTTGTACACAGGCACAGATTTGAACAACATACATATACATCTGAATTATCCATGAAGTGCTCATTACCTAGAAATCTTTTTAAGCAAACCCTCCAAATGTTCAGAATGGTGACGTGTTTCCACAATGCTAACAAGACTGACTGAAATTGTTTAAACAAAACACGTACCAACCGAATATGATTTTATGAACGTTTATTTTATAATTGATTCATGTTTACTTAATTTATCTCACATATTTATATTATGTCCGACAATACACGAATCGTGGTTGTTAATTATTCATTTTCAAATATCTTACATAATAATATATGGTATTTACAACGACCGAACAGGTGTCTATACGGAAATAGCAACACAGCTGGAGGAACCTACCACACACAATACAACGAAGGGTGCATAATTTATCACATAAATTTACATACAACTTCATGTATTTGTAAATTACCACACGGCATGGGTTAAAGGTTAGATATTATTTCCTACCACGCTCTTTAACATCAAAGTTTCTGAGAATATCTCAGCGTTTTTTATGAAATAACAATTCGTTCATCAATTTGTTATATTTAACTGTATATTTTGCTGAAATTGAACTACATAACATTATTATTTTTGGGGAAGGATGAAATAAATAATTGTATGTTGGGTTTCATTTCATTAGTTCTAGTTAAATGTCACGAGTTACCGATTACATAGAAGTCTTCTTTTTCAGTGCAATGAGAAGTATCAAAATGATACATTTTACTAATAATAAATAACACTTTATTAGTCTTAAGCCTATGACAATACAGAGTACGTACTCACCAACAACATAACTAGTAAGAAAGCTAGCAATGTGTGTGTTTGTCTGTACGGCATACACCTTGATGGTTGTGACATAAACTAATGCCCTACCTCACAATGTTAAGGGGATTTGACTCTGTCATTCCAGTGAGAAATATCAAAATGATACACTATATTAAGGATAAAGAACACTTTCGTTGCCTTAAGCCTATGACAAAACAGAGTACTTTGCATACTCCCAAATATAATAACCAGCAAGAAAGTATGTGTGTGTGTCTGTTTGGCATCCTCACAACGTAAAAGGATTTTGACTATCTGTCATCACCCCCGTTTACCCCTTTAAATGGTCCTATAGGCAGTGGTTGCTTTCGTCCCTAGAAGCCTGTGATCAAGACACCGACAAAGTTGTGGTATTGAGGTGAACGATAAAAAATAGCGCGTTATACAGGACAGTATTAACATGAAACGGCGAAACAGTAATCAAATGTCGATAGGGAAAAGCAATAAAAGAAACCAAACAAGACATAAAATCATAACAACTTTATATTACAATTGTTTAATGATAAATATTATAGTTTGATCAGTGGTTGTTTTCTGATCGTTCTATTACCATGTACGAAAAACCAAAAAACAGCACACAGCATAACAAATATAAACATGACGTCATGTTACAGCCAAGGAATATGAATGGAAAATACTGCCATAGTGGCAAGCTAGCTTGAATACGCTCATTAAAACAGACAGAGAATACATATATGTCTAAGAAACCGTAATTCAGACCCAAAATCTATGAAACCAGATGAAAAAGGAAAGATTTACATAATGACTCTTGAAAATAACAAGGAGAAAAAGACCAGGTGTTTCTGATTCGTAAGCGTGTTCTGCTTTATCGACGACACCAGTAAATGTAGGTCAAATCAAGGTAATGTCATGTCCTCAAAGTGAGAACTGGGTAGTAAAGGAACAATGCGCACCAATGAGCTTGATAAAATACAGACTTTTCTTTCACACAATGCAATAGCATTTTAACCAATTTGATCATTAAGGCGACCATAAAAATTGCCAATTATTTATATCAATCTGCATCACTCGAACCCTTGTGTTTAACAGTTGTAAGGTCCGTGTAGAATGTTTCATAACAGAAAAAGAAATCAGCGTAAACCAAAACGACAAACTACAATGGGGGTTTTTGTTGTTGTTTTGAACGTTACTGCAAAAGATTGAAATGTATCTTTATAACATTTATGATGGTATGCAAAACAGTTCCATTCATACATATTCTCAATGCTACTTCGCGCCGAGGAAAATGTTTGCAAGGTACTTAATTGCATACCATTACTCATGTAAATAATTAAGAAAAATTACTCTATTTAGAAAGAAAAATGGAGTGAAGAGTAAAACACAATTTTGTACTTAAAGAATCGACATTGTAACGAGAAAAAATAATATCAATATTTTGAACATTATTACGACTAGATTTGTTAGATGAAGGTAGCACACACACACACACATACACACAGCCACCTACACACACCTACACACACACACACACCCACACACACATAATTCCAAATGAATGACACTGCATCATACAGCTGTTTATCTCTCTAGGACTCATCATCGGATGATGCTAGAGGCAAACAAAAAAATGGAAATCCAACTAGATCTGGACTACTGTTGAAATAGAAGGGGGGTTTGTAAAACACCATAATTCATAGATTTCAAAATTAAGAGGTGTACTGGTTAATTTCAAATTTAATAATTGTAAAGTGTGTATATCATGAACCACGTCACTGCTCAAAAGATATAACTGTGGCGATCAAGGGTACGTCAAACTAAGGGTTATAAAGATTCAACCAACAAAGTCTACTACCTTGTATATTAAAATATGAATGTAACACACATGTAATATTTATTGAAATATTATTCAATATAGATATACATATTTTTTATATCATCCACATATAAAATGTACCTCTTTCTAACCATTTAGAATACTTCCCATAAATACCAGTCATTTGTTGCTATTATTTGTTGTAATTAAGTTAACCATGTGAAGCATATTTTTTATCCTGATGAGGTAAAATATAACTGTCCCTGGGTTTACAATATTTCCTTAGCTTATAAACCACTTAAATACTCGCCTTTTAAACTAAGAACTGTCTCACAGGCAAGTTATCATACAATACATGTCTTTGTGTAATCGACATTGTTTATAGTACATTAATTTGAAGTTTGTTTATAACACACAAGTGGTTTGATTTATTGACATGTTTGACGCTCATATCTCATTAAATATACATTACACGTATACCTTACAACCGTGGAACATCCCATTAATTTTTTTTTCTAAATGTTGCTTTCGTTTTCAATACAATAATAATATGGAAATATTTGTACAGATAAGATCGTTTCAGACCTATGCTTTTAGAGACATAATTTCGTTTATGCTAAGTAGTAAATGTAGTCAGACGGTTACCGTACATGTGTCAAAACACGAATCCGGAAATGACTAACGCAGATGGAATGTCCCTCTTGTGTTACCTGTGTCGGCGACAGAAGTAGAGAAACTAAGGGAAAGGCGGGAAAGGGGCGAATAGTACGGAAGGAGGAAGAGGACCGGAGATGGTGGGAGGGGGGAAGGATATGAAGAAAAGAACGCGGACAAGAGGGGGAGGAAAAAATCAGGAGTTGGAGGATAGGAAAACAGAAGGTGGAAGCGGACGGGAGAAAGGGGATAGAGAGGAGAAGGGGAGTGAGAGGACTAAGGGGGGAGGGGGGTGACATGTATTATAATCAAATACTATCAGATACATATTGTATCTGGTAAAATATACACATAAATATTACATAAAAACCTAAGTTTATATTCATGTTTTGCTGTAGTCATATGAAGCGTGCGAAGACAATGTTATATATGTTATGTTATGATATTATATATAACAAAAAATGTGAATTATATATTAGGAAACATTCATTTGGCTACAGAACTGTGATATATGGAACATTCTTCCCGAGGCGGTCATACAGGCTACAACAATTATAGACTTTGAAATTAGTTTGGACACTCATTTGAAACATCCTGAACTGAAATTTAATCACCTAGATAGCTACAAATTAAAATGTTTATATTATATGATTTGGACATAGAGGCAAATA
>JAUMHH010159495.1:0-17849 GCA_032359455.1 Chlamys rubida | reverse complement strand
CCTCAGCTGTGCTGCGGCTTTCGGGTCGTTGGCTTCGTCCGGCAACTAACAGCCAACTTAGAACTGGTACGGACCAGTACTTTAGATAATAAGTCAATATAATGATATACTTGAAGAAACATTATAAATTCAGTCCTTGTTAGAGCCGAAATATCTAAGAAGAGAATTAATATTCCCTTAAAACCAAGATATCATAGTGAAGGTTTGTCAATAGAAAAAAAGTCATGATAACTGAGGATGGTGGAGTTTTTGTCAGTAATGTAAAATCGGCTTAGTATAATATTGTATATTCTAAAGTTTTTGTTTGTTAATATGCATACTGACATCAAATAACCATGTAAAGTTGCAGGTGCAAAATATAATTGAATTACAAACCCAGACATGTTAATAAGTAAATGTTATCATTCGTTAGAATAACTTTAGTCTTGCTATTGTTGTTGTACCCCACTATTGATTACATTAATGGCGACTTGCGTCATGAAATTTTGTACCTGAAAGCAAATCCAAATGGATATGACGAAAACCAAATTATTGTACATGTAAAACGGATATAATTTTTTGTTTATTATCGAAGCTGTGGTGTATACTCTATCATATTTTGTCTTGTCAATATCGATAGAACGGGTTACGGGAGAAAGTAGCATTAGTCTGCATTAGTCGCCTCCTCCTATCATGTAGTAGTTGGATATAACGGACATGTTATTCCTTATCTAATATATATATATGTTCTCTTAAGCAAACGTTTCAGAACAAAACACATTCTTAACTTTCCTCAACTTTGATAAGATATATCACGACGTCTTGCATTTGCGCTTCAGGATGTTCACAATTGTAAAACCCTTGGATTTGCCTGCAGTTTGCCTTGCTGTGTTGTTTTTATTGGGCACATGATGATTTTTTGACGTAGGTTATGCGTCTTCTGTTGTTGATGCCTATTTGTATCCAGCTTCGGTTTTCATTTTGGTCTTATATGTGTTGCCGATGTTGTACTCATTATATATTCTACATTAAATAAGACGCAGACTTGCTAGCTAGTTAGAGTTAAATGTATACGCACTAAGTGATAATGACACTTAATAATATGGTAATATATGTTTGTATTTCATTGTGTGTATTTAATATGCGTGCTAGTCAATCGAACACGTTTTTCAAAAAAAACACTTCTGACACATATAATATACCTATATGTAAACGACAATCCCGGGACAAATATATTACCGAATGAATCGACCTTTTTTCACCGATGTTCCACCTAAAACTCTGGTTCCGCGTCTCCTTTTTATTTTAACATATATATGTCCTTTTTCTGTTTAATCAGAATTATTGATTAATTAATGGAATGCTGCATTTAAGTTTGTCAAAGCTTATAATGTCAGCAGTTGTTACCAAATATTCTAGTATGTGCTGATCATTTGTCACATACCCTTGGCAGCATGTGGCTGCACGTTTGCTAAACACCCTACATGAATCTGCATGTAAGACGATTTCTACGCTAATTTGTAATTTATTTGCATTTTGAATAATTCATTATCAAAAAACGATAAACAGTTTATTTAAATTTAAGTTACCTACATTCAAATGTGTATTGATGTAAGTTCGTGATGTGTAACTATATAAATTTTGATTTTATTTTGCAATGAATATATAATGTTCACTGTAAGTAATAATTAGAACACGTTGTAAAATATCGATTTTCAGTGGCTGTTTAAGCCATTAAATGCTCTGACTTAACCCCAAACATATTTAAATCTATGTAATCATTATGATGGCATATGCCATGTTGATATACCTAAATAAAGGAAATTGTGGTTGAACAATAGAATGAACCGAAACGAGAAAAAACTTCATCTACGTTTGAATTGCAAATTGTGTATTGCAAATTGCAAATTGTGCCGATCAAGTCTTTACAATATATATCAGTTAAAAGATATAAATAATTAAACTAGATTAACTATCATGTAACGTCATTAATTTAAACTGATAAGGCATTCAACATTGATAGTTTAAGGTTGTAATAATGCAATAAATTGTGTAGCCAGAAATGCAATTATATATATACTAGATCTGGACATCTTGTTCTCGTTTTGGCAGTTACATCGGCAAAATATCAAAAGTTCTTATACGGAAAAAACGTGTTTTGGCATAATGCCAGAGAAGTATGAATTCGTGTTGAATCCATTCTTTGCCACAATATGATTTACTTCTATATCAGTTTTCCTTCCGTTTGATAATATTTTATTACACAAAAAATTGTAGGTATTGAGCGCAGTTTTTAGCTTAATTACGTCTGTTTGGAGGTCTCGTGTCACTTTTTATATAGCCTCGTACACATCAACGATACATTTGGACGAATATATAAATGGCCTGATAATATATATACACATGCGTAGATTTTATGAATGGGGAGTCCAATATTTGGCGAGGGACACGGTACATTAATTTTTTACGCCAACACGCCGAGTGGTTGTAAAGTCGATTCCATCAAAGGGGCCAGCCATTACGGACTGTGGTCACTGTTGCGTGATTAACGTAACATGGCGAAGAGGTTCGTCTGGGGCTACACAGGGGTGTTCCTGGGGCTATGCATGGATACACTGTACGTCTGGGGCTATACAGGGGTGTTCCTGGGGCTATGTATGTATACTCTGTACGTCTGGGGCTATACATGGGTGTTCCTGGGGCTACACTGTACGTCTGGGGCTATACAGGGGTGTTCCTGGGGCTATGCATGGATACACTGTACTGTACGTCTGGGGCTATACAAGGGTGATTCTGGGGCTATGGATGGATACACTGTACGTCTGGGGCTATACAAGGGTGATTCTGGGGCTATGCATGGATACACTGTACGTCTGGGGCTTTATATGGGGTATTCCTGGGGCTATGCATGGATACACTGTACGTCTGGGGCTATAGAGGGGTATTCCTGGGGCTACACGTACTGTACGTCTGGGGTATACAGTGGTGTTCCTGGGGCTATTCATGAATACATTGTACGTCTGGGGCTTTAGACGAGTATTCCTAGGGCTACCGGGGGGATGTCTGAAGTTTAAGAGAGTTACTCCTGGGGCTGTAAGGGGATACACCTTGAGCAAGAGATGAGCACGTCTGGGGCTTTAAAGGGGTATGCCTGGATCTTTACATGGGGTGCAGTGTACGTCTGCAGCTTCAGACGAGTATTCCTGGGACTACAGAGGGGGATGTCTGGATTTATAGACACTGTAGAGTAGTATGCATGGGGCTATCGAGAGGTACATCGGGGTTACCTTTGGGGCTTTAGAGATCAATGTTTGGGGTTATATCGGTATATACGTATAGGGCCAAAGAAGGGCACTTCGTATGGGCCTAAGTTGAGATGTTTAGGGGACTAAATCAACCGGACTATAGTGGTATACGTCTTTGGAACATAAAAGAGGACATCGCAATTGTATAGTAGAGACTCTCATATCATTTATTGTTCAAAATAGTCTATGGGTTTATATAGAATAAACAAAGAAGATAATGGGCGCCCTGGAGACCAGGAGAGTACACATGTGCATGTACAGACGACATAGGTACCGGGTTGTTCATATGTGTTTCTCAAATACGGGTATGTCTGGTACAGACGCTGGATTGACTAGGGGTCGTATGGCAAGCTTTTCTAGTTACAGTACTGATGTAGTCAGAATTTAGAGAGTGAAGTATTCATCATTTCTACACTCGTACGTCATAATATTTATCGTCCGTAGCAATTCCACGTGATCGAGAGAAAAAAATATCTTCCTAAACTAAGTTCATTGTGTGCATCGATACGTTACCTACTAACCTATACTATGTCATAATAGCCCCAACAACTCAATGACGTCATATAAGGCCAAACAATTAACAAATGGGAATCCAGTAGGTGTAGCACGGAAGTAAAATGTTGTAGAAAGGGGTTGCTAAGGACGACAGGACGATGATACCCCATGTTGTAATTTCTAACACACTGTTGAAGATATCTGTGATGGGACGGTGATCTACCTGTTACAGTGATAGCCATGCTATATGCCTACATGTGGTTGTCTATAGCAATATAAACTCTTACTCTATAAAATAAGTTGTCCCGAATCACTTTAGATTAAAATCCGGACTTTAAAATCCTACCTTCTCTTATCTTGAAAAAGTCATTCATGAAATATAGCCTTTCTATTTTTTTAGACATGTATTTTTGAAGTGTTTTGATATGTGACATGGGTCAATTGAAACTACTGACCCGCGAGAGGTTCCCTCTCCAGTTACCTATACTTCCCAGTACGGTACTGAAAGCTACGCTGTATTGACAAGGACGCCTGTGTTTATATAGACGGAATTGTAAGGTGAGCTGTTTGCTCTTTGACAGCGCCGTATATGTCAATTCAGCACTTTTCTTTTTATTTCATTTTTTTTGCGTTCTTACCTGAGCCGACATTTGAACATGTACTGATATCATTACGCTCTGACCTACATTTCTGTTTATAAATATAGCATACAAAAACAATAAACGTCAGTATGCAATGAATATAATGTTTAAATATTCATTGAACACCAAAAATAAAACATGAAACATGTCTACCTTGCTTAAAGATGAGTTGTTCTGTATAATTGATTGAGATCTGATATGGAATATTGCCCAAACATTGTGTGTGTGACTCACATGTTGTTATTGTCAACAGAGGGACGTTATATATATATATATATATATATATATATATGTGTGTGTGTGTGTGCACTGTGTATACGCTTAGGGAATGACGTCATCGGGAGAGTACAGGGTGGATGTAAGAGTTTTTTATGTTCGAAGAGATAGTGTTAAACGTTTTACAAAAGAATATCAACTACACAGATTACTGTAACACGATATCAGCATCCACTTGAATTAAAGAGATGTCTGTATTCTCAGTAGTTTTATTTATAATTACAACATTGTAGCATTGACTCATATTAACACCTGGCTCGGATTCTTTCCTTCAATATTTCCATACGATTGTTGCACGAGTAATGTTAAGCTGATAGACTAATGATGAAACAAACGTAACACGCACACATCTTGATTTTTACCTATAAAATGTTGCTAGGGGCCAAAATGTGGATATCCAAATTGGTCTTACCTACTGATGAAATATAGGGGGGGTGTACATGAACCCCTTTATTATCTTAATTTTTAAAAAAGATATAGGAGTATTGATAAAATATACTCTACGATATCTCTTCTGCATCTTCATGTAAAACCGCAATGAAGGGCATTATATGCTGGTATCAGTTATTCTTTCTATTTTCAGATTATGTCAAAATCATATTCATGCTTCTATAGTTCTTCAATTTTGTTCTCTGTCTTTTCAGATGAGGTCACAATCAAATGCAAGATGTTGACGTCGAAGCGTTTATTTTACGACGGGACGTGTACTTCTAAAGACTATGTAGTGGAAAGGGTTTGTGCAGGACGATGTCATCCTGAGAGACAAGAAAATAAGTCTTGGTGGGGCGAATATCTTAAGTATTGGCATTCCCAGTATGTGAAACACTGGAAATGCAAGGAAGGCAAAACGCGGCGACAGAGAGTTAAGTTACTGTGCCCTAACGGCACAATTCGGACTTATAAGATTAGGGTAGTGAAGACATGTAACTGTGTACAATATTCTAAAAAGGACAATGAATCAAAATCTCGGAAAAGAAGACCACGTCGTAAACGTCGACGGCACCGTACAAAGAAAAGGAGGGGAGAGGGAAGAAGGAATAAAAACAATAGAAAATACTTGAACAGTAATAGTCCAGAGTTATGAACGGTCTGTGCAAACTCTAGGAGGAACTTCTTTTCTATTTATAGAATTCTATTTATAGAAACCACGTGTCGTCAATCGTTGTTTAATGGCTAATACTAGTAAAAGATCGACCTGTCGAGTGCGGACGCACCTGTGTCTCCCAGAACACGTGGTGTGTTTATTGGTCGACCATACCCACGACGATTCCCCCCGGATTTTTACGAAAAAACCCCGACCAAAGGTGTTTACAAAATACGGAATGCTGATGGGGATACTACAACGACATAGGAACAACGCGTTCTGTGGTACATGTATATACTTTGTTCGATATAGTCCTCTTTACGCATGTCATATTTATTGACGAACGGGAAGTGACACAGTAAACATTCCCGCGCATGTGCAGTGTTCAGAATTTACGTTTCCTGTGGTGCATTCAACGAACGACAATCGCCTCTCCGTTTCCGGAGAACGAGATCCGTGAGTGTCCTGGCCTACAAATGACAAGACAATGCATTAACTAACAATAGGCCTTTGGAATTTGAAAGTTCCAGAAAGGTGCATAAGTTTCCCCCGATATCTGTGATCAACATTGTCTTTTTAACATTGTTTATTTTGAGACCCGTTTGTTATGAATCCTCTACGTTGGTAACTGTTCCATTTTGTTGTCACCTATATCGTATGTGTTCCATGTCCTCGAACTCAGTGCATTAAATCCAAACATAATTTATCTATACAAAGACATATTCTTGTGGCTACTTCAAACTTTATCAAATCTTGTTTCCATAATTTTTAAACAATTGTTTCACTTCCTTGAGATACAACAAAAGCAGTGGTGACCTATACCTGTAATAACATATTAGTGATGAATTTTAGTGGATTTTTGATAATTTCTGCAATTAGATCCTTTTATGTTATCCTAAAATCCTTTCGAATGGAAAAAAATATGTTTCTATAGTGTAATAAATGTCTCCTGTGTAGAACAATTTTTTTCTTAATTGTATCAGGTATGTTATATCATTAAACTTGACCACGACCATCATCTATATATCATCAGATTACTGTAGATCACGGGAGCGATCCAAACGACTTACTAGTATTAAGGATTTGTCAATGTTATCTTTGGTGAAATTGTATATATTTAACATTCGTGCGACAGTTATAATCACAACCGACATATATATCGCAAAAAACGCGAATATATTGTATACAGGGAAATTTTCGCTAGGTGAAATATTCGCCCTTAACCGGTAAATTACATATTCTCGCGTGATGTTGCTCTTAGTTAAATTACTATGTATACAATGATTTTTAGACGTAAATTCAACTCCATGAATAAAACCCGTCATAACGAAGGGCATGTATAGAAACGGCGAAAATTCAACCACAGCGAATATTTACATGTATACAGTATAATCGTCGCAGAAGTCAGTGATTTTCAGTATTTATTTTATCACAGATTGTGTTGAAGCATATTAACAGGGTCAGATATGCTGTTGAACGTGTCATTTGAAACAACATTCCTCGAAAATGTGTATTATTATATTGTTTGAAAATGCAATTAAGGACGTGTACATGTTAAAATTAGTAAAATCGGTATTGCGTTAGAATATTAGAAGTACATCTAAAACATTGGTCTCAGTTACTTCGTCGTTAAGTTTATCTATCAGCTGTTTTTAATCTACAAATAGTAATTTCTCAGCATCAATTATCATAAGAGGCAGAAAGAATGTTTTTGAGCATATCGTTACAACGCCTACGTACTCGAATGTGCATACAAATTTGACACCTACCGAAAAGCAATTTGTGATGTCAACACAAACATCAGTGACGTCGACATTTAAATATAAATGTAATGACACCGACAAATGTAAATAAGTGAAATAAACTCACATATCAATAACGTCAAATAGCAAACATCAATGACGTCATCACATATTCATTAACAGGTATTAAAACTTACATTCCATAGCAGCAAAAGTAAGATATTTTACCACGGAAGAAAAAATTGACGTATTTTTTTGCTTTTTGAGGAATCTTACCCCTAAAAGGTATTATGTCTTTAACAAAGAACACTTTTACCAAAACAACACATCTGTTATATGACGTCATCTGATCATAAACAAAGTGACGTCATTTAATCGTTTCGTTTTGACATCACAGCTTGAAGCTTGACTGACATCCTGAATTCCAAACTTTGAAAACCGCACACAGTTCTTCTCGAAGCGAGAGAAGAAATATTCCAGTCCCGTCATAAACCTACCTGGTCTCTAAAAATTAGAACAAAAAACAACTAGAACTTTCAGGTCACAAAACGACATAGTCACTTTAAGTTGTATTGAAAAACAATTGTAGTGAATAATGAACCATACTATCAAATTAAGATAAAACTCGAATAAAATGTCTCATCTTAAATGCTGTCTCTTTTTTTTTAAATGATATGGTCATAGTTTACTGGAATTTAGTTTATAATATTTTATCACAGTTATTCAAATTTACATGACGGAGCGATTTACCATGTGTAGTATTAACGTCCTATATATCTACGGCCAGTTGACCCTCAAGTATCCAATAATATCACTGTATGTGTTGAGATACCTTAGTGTCGTTATGAACGTACTCTTATGCTGGAACAATCTCTCTGGTATTTATTAGTTTTTATTGTAAACTGGGTACATACAATGAAACGCGACCTTATTATTCCGGAATAAGATAATCCGGACAATCCTGATTGCAGTCGCTCTCTTCCGGTTATTATAATCACGAATTTAACATCTGTGAAATTACATTTCACGATTTGCAACATAGAAAATTCTGTTTGAATTCGGAAACAAAAAATAGGAAAGATCCACAGTCGACCAAGTAGCTGTGCAATTGCAAGGTTATAATTCACTTTTTTTATTTTAGGAGATTTATCCTTTTAATTATTTTCTAGATAATGTTTCCAAACTTTATGAACCTTGAATGAGTTTTACATCATATGGTATGGTAACAAACCAAATAGTATTGGTTATTTCTTAATAATGCTTTCTCCATCAACACTGTCACAATACACTATGGTGTATTATTCAAATATCAATATTATTGTGATAGCATTCGTATACGTTCTAAAAATGTATGCTACATCATTTGAAATATTGTGTAAAACGTCATCGTGACGTCATCATTTGATGTTGGCTTGTTTTTTTTCATGGACATGTGTGTAAAAAAATGAATAATACGCATTCATATTTGTGTGCATCTAATTACGTCACTGAAATTTGTGTACATCTTTTATGACGTCATCCATCTGTATTTGTGTACAACTAATGGCGTCACTGACATTTGTGAATACTTGTGACGTATGTAATATTTACATCCGTTTCTCATACAATGTGCGTACAGATAGACACAATAAACAAACAAACATAATTCTATGACAATCGAATTAGCGTGCTTTGTTTGTAATGTGATGGTGTCTTATGGTGATGAGAGGCTTCAGACAATTTTACAACGGAATCAGACTCGATTAATTATCCCGGCATCCCAAATTCATCTAAATATTGCAGGCTGATATGTTTGTATGCATTAGCATTCGTGTTTAAAATCGGTGAAATATGTATGTACTGTTTCAACGCTAGATGATATCGTAACGAATAGAGTTAGATGGGCAGGAGATTTTATAGTTCATAAACAATCAACGGTGTCATAGCAACTGCAGTAAATTTATCATTAGACTATTAACACAATAATGTGATAGCTTTCTTATGCGTTTTAAATACGAATGGCGGCCAAATTGTGTAACTGCCATAATGACATTGTTATTTGATTATAGGTAGACTTTATAAACCTTGAAAAACGTTCACATAAAAATGAATAAATAAAATGATATCACGTTATACAAAAGTATATTTAAATATAATTTCCTAAATCTTGAAAGTCTGTAATACCATCCAGATTCACGACAAATGTCGAGATAAAGTCATTTACGTATCCAAGGTAACCTGCTGTAAATACTGCAATCTGCGCTGAGGAAATTGCACGTTAGGTGTAATGACTGGGTTTTCAGCAATGGGATGTCACTTCCTGCCTGGGTTGACCTGGCCGGAGTCATCACTGCGGGATCCATGGATAGTGAAGGAAAACTTGCATGTACTTTCGGAACATCTTATTCACGTCTGACCCTTATAAACAGTGGATGTTTATTGGTCTCTTTTCGGTTTGCTGTTGTCATTCCGTTCCATCTTTGAGTTTTTATTGCTCGTGTCAACACTGTGGTATAGATTCATTTTGCAAAACAAAGAAACAAGAGTAAACCGAAGTGTCAACAAGACCACAATTCGAACTCAAAAGCGGTAAAACCAGGGCAAAATATGAACAAATGAAATACGCAAGGAGAATATTACCAGGTGTTCCAGAAGGGTAGCGCCCTTTGCTTCATCGACGACACCGTCCATGTATATCTAGGTAAACCCAAAGATATGTCACGTCCTCAGATCGAAGCCTCGAGTACTGACAACAAACCCTCAAGGGATGAGTATTCCGTCTTTCCGTATTGCAGAGTTTTCTTCTCTTGTGAGCAGGTATTGATTGTTACGTCATTGGTTTGTGTGAGAAAATTACGTCGTTTTCTCAAAAATTGATGACGTTACTCTCACAAACCAATGACGTACATGTAACAATCAATACCTGCTCACAAGAGAAGATAACTCTGCAACACGAAAAGACGGAATAATACAAACATAAACTTTCATAGCATACAAAGAAATAACAAATTTCCATGTGGAATCATGATGGCGACCATAAACTTGTCGATAGTCTTCCAAGGTCTGCCTCTTTGGAAATTCTGTCTTGTAACATAGATAGTCCTTGATTTTTCAAACATTAATTCCTCGTTAAATTTTTGTTTCGTGTGAGATGTTGAAGTATGGAACGTATATCAGCATATAAAGGATTGACAGACTATCAGTTCATGCTTACCGCAGACAACTGGACGTCTGCAGATGTCTTTATCTAGCGATTAAGATGATTATATTATTCACTTGATGTCGAACATTTCCTCGCGATCGGGAAACGGATAATTAAATTTTATGTAACATATGGTTCAAGTCATCATATTACCACAGGGTAACACTATTCTGAAATACTATCTTCACAAAAAAAAACAAAGGACCGCATTATTTTCCCTCCCAACGAAAGCACCATTTCTTGTTGCAAAAGCGCAGCTAACTGATTTCATTGTAATTTGTAAGAGTCCCATTATTGAAACACCAGTGAAGCTGACAGTCAGGAGCCACAGCGACAACAGATCCTGAGGAACTGATACCCGGTCCCTATACGATCTGTGAATCTTCTTACCAACAAAGGGAGGAGATAGTATCTGTTTAATGGGAACACACATGGCCTAAGTTATAATTTTACGGCCAATTAAACAGCCACTTCAGCACCTGTCGCTTCATGCCTGTTAATGGCGGTTGCAGCCAGGGGCGGTTGTCTCGGTAGATAATCTAATTCACTAATTAAGCCAACGAGAAAACCGCTCGGAAAAATGAGCGCTATTTGACACAAACATTTGCCGTGAGAATTAAAATTAAAAACACGAACATGAAGTTTTTGCTTCAGTAAAAAAAAAAGCAATATTTTCCACATTATAATTGACAGTTTACGTCAACCAAATTATAAATAATCATGTACATAAAATAATAATTCATCATTATTTAATAGTGACGTTCTTATCAAATAATCTGTTTCAACGTTGTTTAATGTGAATTTCTGTCACCTTCAGTGGCATGTTTCCTCGGAATTATTATATGTTTAATACCCAATTTCCCTGATAAATACCTATGATATTTTCATATTCGTAAAAGACATCAAAGTATACATCCCCCTTTGACAAATATTGATGTTTGTCAATATTTGAAGTTTAAGTCATTCACCCTTATATATTCAAACTGGACTGGACCAGTCTATGAGTTTGTAAGGTTCAAATGTGACTTTAGGGGTGAATGGGTTAAGTTCATATCAGGATATTTAAAGTAAAATGTACATGAATAAAATGTTCCAGTGTATTGTCCCTGTGCTAATAGTAAACACAGAAGTTGGGAATTATCTTAAAAGTCCTGGTCAAGTCGTCACCAGGAAGCTCCTATCCAAAACATCTTGATACTTTGACAATATATGCAGATAATGATCTTCTATGGAACACCTTCTTAATTGTTGTTGTATAATTGTTATATTTCGATATTTTTTTGATAACATTTCTGTTTTATTTTCAAACTACTGTGTTAACAGATCGCAGTTGATTCGATTTTTACGGGCTTGCTCAGAATGTATGTGATAGAAGACGCTTAACTTCCGAAACCCCTGGTCTTATTGTCATGTCCTTTTCGAGGGTATCCGTATACACCTTCTCTTTGTTGGTTTAAACATATTTTTATTGCCTTGAAAATGACAAAAAGGATTGGGCACACGTTCTTACAACTAATAAAGCCCTTTCCTAACTTAAATACATTTTACATACAGCATAGCTGTCTTAACCTGTTTGTTCATATGTTGCCATAGTTTCATCGATTTTAATTTGAAATTACGGTTTCGCTCACATTTCCGTAATCTGCCATCTCCTCAATTTTTTTCGTGGAGAAAATACACAGAGCATCAGCTCATATAAAACACTCTATATCGTACAGTGATGGTAGATTTGTGTCATTTCAATACATACTTAACGTTTGTATATTGTCACCAGTACACATAATAAACATAGTATAACTAAAAAGTCTTGATACTTAGAACAGGATCTGGAAAAGGAAATGAACTGTGACACATAAACTCCAAGCACGAAGTAGACTTGCCGAGGACAACCAACTGATGCAGACTTAAAATGTTTCACTCCTTCTTCAGTGGTTTTTGTTTACACTGTAAATCAAGATTTAAAATATTCCTGGAAAAAAATATCAACATAATCATCTAAACAGGATTACCGAAATATTCGTTTTGTATTATGTAATGTTAAAAAATCTTCAAAAAACCCAACAAATCTTCAAAAAAAAATAAAAAAAAAAAAACTTTTGGGAAAGTCGACATCGTCCCGCTTATCTTGCAGCTTAGTAGTACGGCGTCTCTGTTGGTCATGTTGTAAGTAAACATCGAGGAAGGTGACTGACGAAGAAGAGTCAGGGGTGTCCCTGATGTCAAACGATCGACGTGGTCAGTACATTTCTTGTTATTTTAAGACAGCACATCGTCGATATATTTTAATGTGAAATTGAAGGACTTGGCTAGGTTTTTGCTTCCCGTTCATCAAAAATTTTGCCTCGTATGAAAGCAAAAACAAATTGGCCAGAAGAGGAACAGAATATGTTCCCAAAGCAATGCCTTCAAGAAATAAAGTCCTTGCAAAGTGTGCACAAAATTTAATAAAAAAATAGGCAAAATTTTGATTAAATATCTAATAAACCCAGAGATAGGTTAGTAGCTCATGTTCCGAATTCCAAAACAAAATTGAAGGGCTGAATATTTGCGAATACCTATTTACATCTTGATGTTTTTAAACAAAATACTGATTAGGATTAAATCGAAACATAAACAATACCATACCCAGCGGAAACAACCCTATTCCGTATCACATAAACGAGATAAAAACAATCGCCTTCGAATCACCTTTTGATTATATCTATATATTAAAATATAGGTGATTTTTAGTAAAAAGCAGGATGGAGTGCATGCCAAATAATGCATAACGTAACAATAACGTTTTTCAGAGATGTATTAATATACTCTGAAATGTTACGGTCGGCATCTGGACTCATTTTTCGCTTTTAAAGTCAGCATTTACCGAGATTATTAACATTATTGCACCTGTTTAGCCTTCGTCCGAGTTCATGATATCATTCATTATGGTTTTTTTCCTCGGTTTTTCTTGATCTCGCTGTGTATAGAATTTAAGATACCATTTCGATGTTAGAATATAATTGTTTTTTTTTTATATATTTTATCTAATTCACAAGTGAGTTTAAAGGCAAAGACGACAATAAGTGCTGCGCTTCGGTGTATTAAAGATAGGCCAAGATTTTAGAAAAAGGTTGACTTTGTTATTCATGTAAGTTTGAAACATAATGAGTCGCGAAGGAAACTTGTGAACCTCATTATGAGGAACTACAGTAATGCGATATGATAACGAGCTGATTCATTGTAACACAGACCAGTGTATCTGTGAGGTGTTCATTTCCCAACAACATTAACATTATTTAAATGATGCCAATGATACTTACCACAGGGCTTTCTTTAAGAATATGTTTGACCTTAACATGATCACGTTTCTGCGGCTGTTACACATGATACTTATCTTTGATAGCTCTATATCTGGTAATTTACCTACACTAGGACAATAACGGTCACCTCACACCAAAACCCCATGACAAACTGAACCACGCCCACTCGCTGTTTATGAAGTCTACAACTCCCAGTTGATATGCTTCTCCAGGACCAGTTCTCATAATGTAAACCATCTAAATAGTCTGAACACATAAAGTATGTACCATTGGTTCCCTACCAGTGCGAATTCGAGCTACGCTAACAAAGTATGACGTTCGACATTAAATAAATTTCGCTTGTTTTTCGTGATAAACACCTGTTGCAAATGCAACGGATATTTGAGGGATCAATATAAAAGATGAAAACTCTTGGAATACCTGTATTGTTTTTCTTTTCTTGTTTGTTTGTTTAATGCTTTTTTTTATTATTATCATTAACTTACACAATGTGATGGTATTTTGATAATTAAGAACGTAATTTATTATAAATGTGTAGTATTATTATACATTAATAATTATATACATAAAACAAATACGAAGAATTCTTTGCTTTATAAGCCACATCCATATTTTTGATGAAGTTTTGACATTATTTTTGTCGATTATTTCAGCGATACTGCCATAGTCACGAACAAAATACACGTACACGCAATGTTTAAGAGAATGTGAGAGAGATGGCAGGCCAGTAAAAAGAAGGGCGGGATCAACAGTAATGTTGATTATAAGAAATCATTATAAAACATATCAGTTCTGTATGATCTGGGGGTAACCAGCAAAAGTTACCATGAAATAGTGTATTTATTGTTTAGTTTTATTGCTGTCCTATGGTGTCCTCGTGGGCGGAAGGGGCGAGGGTTAATGGCTAGTTAATGGATAGCGCGACACGGAATGCGGACATACACAATGATTGTAAGGTGCGTTGGATATTTAGTTATCATACATCTGTTTTCATGCCTCAGACAGGAAAATCTCATGAGATAAATTGTGTTTAATTGTTTTATATTCAAAGTTTTTTTCCCATTTTGTCATAAATGCAACGTCTAACGTATGAGGACTACCAGCAGCGTGAATAGCAAAGGTCAAAGGTCGTAAGTAAGAGCCGATGTGACATGACGACAACAGCAATATTGAGACACCAAAACAAATAGAAAAGCAACAGGAAAATCTCATAAAAATAATAACATATAAATAACTAAAATTTCATGAAACAGAAATTTATATATATGGCAAAAACTATTGGATTCCGAATCTTCACAACAATCGATATCAACAACGTTTTATTGCTGACTGTTTCTAATTGCTCAACCAAGCCATTTTCTAATCTTTCATTGTCATCCTTAGAACTATTAAATAAGGGTTCAAGTCTTATTGCGACATTCTACAATCAGGGAGTGGAATACATGGAATGTGAATTTTGAAGAATTCTAAAGATCTTTTGAACAATCTTGAACATCCCTTTCTGAAAAAAATATTTTGTCTCTCCAAACCTTTCATTTGTCGACCTTTTACACAACCATACTTCGTTTGTTCTCTAATTATGATATCAACACGCGATGTTTACATGTTACAGTTTATTTGATATTCAGGAGTTCGAAGGGAAATATACTATGACATGAACCTTTTGTGATACGAAGTTCGATGCGTTTTAGTATGTTCATCAGTGTTTCTTGTGGTTTTGTTGTCACTACCCGAGTTCTCGATGTGAGGTATATAATTAGTTGGATTTGACTTAGATGTCGTCAATAAAGCATACGACGCTTACCTACCCGGAACTCCTGGTCTTATTATCCTAGTACTTTTTCCAGGGTCACAATGTAAATTTATTCTTTGTCCATATTTTGCCGTGGTTTTTATCGATTTTGAGTGTGTATCATGGTTTTGTTGACTTTTCGGTATTCTGTATTTTTTTGTATATTTTTTGGTTTTGTTTATTCACTCCTCTTTGGTAAACCTCAAGTTTTGTAGTGTATTTGTCTAAAAGGACACATCCTTATATAGAATTGGCTCAGATGCTTCCAAAGACCACACACATACTACAGCAGTCAATTTTTCATTTTCGTGCCACGTGAATATTGGAAAACTTTAGTTTTAAAATTGTATCTTCCGTAGCTACGGGTGGTGGAGGGAAAGTAAAAAGTTATTTGGTTCCCTTTTTAACACGGTTCTTATGCGACATACAGTGCTTTTTGTGGGAACAAAATGTCTGTTTCTTTTTATTATAGGAAAAGTCACATATGCAAATATCAATTTGATTTTCATACAGCATCTTAATTAGTAATAGTTTACTCAATAGTTGTTGTGTATGGATTGATTGTTTATGGAAAGGTTTGATCGGAATAGCCATTTTATACTGTCCAAATTGAAGGTAACAGTAGCAATAGATATTTGGTATTATTTCACAAATCGAACATTGGGGATAAATTCGGACTACGCTACTCAATTTGCATACAATTAAAAATTGGTTGTCATTGGACTAATTCCATAGGGCGAGGTACATATTGTAATTAGATTAAAATAAAATAAGAAATAAGCAGCCATTCATTTGTTATTTGAAAATGTTTTCATGTTTTATAGAAATTTTCGAAAACATCTATTTCGTTTGCTTTTTTTAAATGAAATTTATAATTTGTTGTAGTAGATTTCTCAGATGCAAGCTCCTAATCATACACATTGTTCAGATATTTGTCCCGGTTCAAGGAGAATTAGGAGAAAGAGTCAAGGTCATGAATCAATATATATTTCACATGATTCAGAAAAGACGTGTGTTCTTGTGGCAAACTAACAATAATAACATCTTGTGAACGGTGGTTTCCGCGTATTCTCATGGGCGTGGGGGCAGATGTAAATAACCAGTTTAATGGTGGAACATAGAATTCGACACGGAATGCGGACATACAAGTTCCGGATTTGTAAAACATTGTGCGGGGGCAGCCAGATTGAACACATATCTACGTAAGGTGGAGTCCCGTATTGATGTCTATACTACTTGTATTGGTGGTGAACAAATGAATGTATTGCATGTTATCACGTACAGTAGACCTCTTGTTTATTAAAAATACCTTCTTTACGTATTTTCGTAAGAGTGTATGAATATACCTGTTTGTACTATGTATACAAAATTTATATGCGGTATTGGAAAAAAATATGAATATCATTTGAATGAAATATGAGTAAAATACCTATACGAGCAAACTATTTAAGCAATTATAATGTATAAAATAATTTGAACAAGCAATATTTGCGTACAATAAAAATAAACGAAACTGGTATTTGTTAACACTATGTGAGTACACAAAACAAGAGGCAGTGAGTACACTTAGGTTAACAGTATAGGCAAGGCAGAACACAAATATGCATGTGAAAACAATATAATGAATCCATATGAGCAAACAATGGGAGCAAGCAATGGCAGTAAGCGAAATGAGCCAATAACACAGACAAATAATATAAGAGAACAATATAGAGTTCACAATATGAGAAAAAAGCATTAGCAGCCAATATGAGTTAAGCAATACATGCAAACAATATAAGCAAACAATATGAGCAAACAATAAAGAAAAATAATAAAAGGAAACAATATGAGCAAATAATAAAGAAAAATAATAAAAGGAAACAATATGAGCAAACAAAAAGAAAAATAATAAAAGGAAACAATATGAGCAAATAATAAAGGCAAACAATATGTGAAGACAATATGAGCAAACATCATTAGCAAGCAATTTTAATAAAACAATAGAGGTTAACAATATGAGCATACAATATGAGCATACATACAATATGAGCATACATACAATATGAGCATACA
>JAUMHH010159484.1:0-17853 GCA_032359455.1 Chlamys rubida | reverse complement strand
GGTTGTAGCCATCAAAGCTCATCATCTTTACCGTAAAAGTGATATTATAGGCCTTCAAAGTTCCTCCACCTTTACCACACAAGCTGTTATTGGTTGTAGCCATCAAAGCTCATCATCTTTACCGTAAAAGTGATATTATAGGCCTTCAAAGTTCCTCCACCTTTACCATACAAGGTGTTATTATAGGCCATCAAACCTCTACCACCTCATTAGCCAGATCAAGATGACCTGTTGTGTTGACCTTTACTTGGAATATTCATGTTAAGTGATTGTATTTATTTTCAGGTATTGCCACCTGTTCTTTTTTGTGTATCAAGTCCAGTGCAACTTTTCACCCTAAACTTAAATGATACCTATCTACCTATACTCCCTGTATGAATATAGACTTGCCTGTTATCAATATGGTAATCAGAGGTCAACTGGACAGGTCATTAGGACGAGATTCATTGTAAGTTGTCATTTAAGACCTTCAATTGTCCGCCACCTCTACCGTAGTAGGTGCAGCAGTACTGATAATGTGTTGTCTGTTTCAGTGTGTTCAGACCTTACTGGCCAATGGTTGTAGTGCTGATATCACAGACAACAGCGGACTGACAGCTGCAGACCTCGCTGACAAGTGCTATCACACCACATGTGCTAAAGAGATTAAGGCTCAGGTAAGTCTCACAACTACAAAATATTATACCAAACATATCGTAAAATACAAACAAAAGGGAGACATATTGATGAATCTTTTACAATCGTGGAGATTTCTCTAATAGGAAAAAAATATAAGGCTGTCGTACTTATTTTGTATCCCTGTAAGAAAAAGTATGACAGGAATACAGAACCTAGTAGGAGAGGATCAGGTAAATCATTCCATGATAATAATTTTACATTTCCATAAAAATTGACAACAAGTTCAACAGTGCAAAATGTAGGAATAAACTGACTGAACATATGCGTGATAAAGTAATGACCCTGAAGGCTTGATATCTATCTACTGTATTATTGTCCTATGTAAGAGCTGGTGAGCCCTGTTATAGGTTATATACCAGAGATAATGATCTCTGTGGAAATGTGTAGATATTACCACATATGTACATGTACTGGAGGCATTATAAATATAGGTAGACACTTTATAATTAGAGGTTCAGTTAATTTGTTGTAGTTACTGACCTGATCCCTGGTAATCTGCCGCCTACATTCGGCAAAAAAATAAAAAGGGGATGTTTCCATTGTCAAGCTGAGTCAGGAATCATTTAAATATGATGATTTCCATAATAGTTATGTTAATTTAATGAAATTAGACATTCAAAGTCGGACTGTATATAAGAGTATTGTTGGGTGTGTACAGAGTTTAAGGTAGAGACTAAATCAGACAGATGTATAAGGTATCTTCCAAACATTGGAATCCATTTTCACCCAAAACCAATTAAGACTAATTAGCACTTATTTGTACACATTATATTTCACCAATACCTGTACACAAAATATTTCACAGTCATTTATGAACACAATATTTCACAGCCTTAACTTGTAAAAACACTTGAAATTATAATCATATTTCACTGGTATATAAAAAAGCAGCTTTAATTTTTATTTTCAGCTGTTAAACTTAAAAAATTTGTTTCCATTAGTAACTATAACTAGATTACAAAAATAGGACTTATCTTCATCATTACAAAGTACAAACATAGATACCTTGGTTAGTACAACAAACCCAGCTGGCCTAGCGTCTTAAATTCATGTTAAGTAATTATAAATTATACATTTTATGATTTCACTTTGAAGACAAAAGGGTTTATCGTATACTTGAGGCACAATGTACACAAGCATGCTTAGTGGTACACAATTGTTGCTCGCCTCACTTTCACCAGTAACCCATTTAGACCAATCACTGGCCTGAACAAATCAAGGTTGCCAACAAAATGTTGAGCATCTGGCCCCACTATCAAAAATATGTATAGTCTGCCTCATACTTCTTTGGAGCTTAATTATTTCACAAAAATTTGGTAACTTTATAATATATACACTTAAGGTAGAGAGTTCCACCACACTTTCTTTTAACTCTGACATAGAAGAGTTCTAATTTGTTTGGCACTTTTAGTATAGGAAAGATTTATATAGGGATCAAATCTGGATTTTTCCAATGTTCATGCAAGTATGAACGGGGGAAATTTACTTACACACCACATGAGAGGCCATAGCGCTACTATTAACCAATCACGGAACCTGTTACAAGGCACAAAATAAAGTTTGGAATTATAAACGAAATGTACGTAGTTTTAAGTTTCTTTCACAAAAGCATTTCCACGACAGGAATACCATCCCTAGATTATGAAGCAGGAAGCTTATATCACTACTACGTTATTGGTCATGATATTTGTTACATTAATATTTTCCAGCAAAATTGCTGGCACTCATTTCAAAACTTTCTCGCTAAAAGGCCTGCAAACCTATTTCTTTATGAATAGAAAGGACATATCAACTCAACAGGAGATTAGTTTTTAAACGCCCCTATACAAAAGAAAATTGGTTGGACTTTTTACCCTAAATAAAACTCCACTTGAGGCAGATTCAAAATAATTGTGACATTGGGGCCTGATCCTTCAAGATTTGTAATGTTTAAAGCATGACTCCTGAATTAAAATTAAACAAATGAATATGTGTTATTCTGAGTCTAGTTGGAAGCTTCAAGCATGAAAACATGTTTCATTTGAGTATAATCTCCATGATATTAGATGGTTACCTTAATGTTGATGCAAATCTGATTGTAATAGTTTTGGTTATAGAAGCCATACAGAGAAATACACAAAGTTATTGTGTTTCTTACTTAACTCATTCAACCCTGATATGTTTTAATGAACTATTCAAACCTTTGAATTGGAAGAGTTCAATGTGTCTTCATGGGTGAATGAGTTAACAGGAAATTAGGTCTGTGTCCCTTAATAAGGAGTTGTGAACTTCAAAATCTATAATGAACAAAAATAACATAATGCCCCTCGTTTGATTCGCCACCAGGATATTTCAATGTTTGCAGTATACGGGGGTTACACTAGGATATTTCAATGTTGGCAGTATAAGGGGGTTGCACTATGTAGTTCATATTTCTGAGCTCCCCTGGATTTATGATAAACAGATTTTGCTGTAAAGGTCTGGTGGCCACAGACATGGAGACTAGTTTTATACTTTTGTTGCAAAATCTCATGCAAAGAATCTTTAGTTTGTACAATATACTTTTATGCTTAATAAAAACATCTCCTTCAAATTCAAATTGAGTGAATTACAAAAATGTATTTCCGCAAAATGTGTTGAACTAGACAACTGTATAAAAATAAGTTTGCGGTATAGAAACTTGGAAATGCATTGCAGAATGTAGGTGTAATGTGTACGATGGAAGATTTCATTTGTGACTTTTTATGTATATTCTGTGGCACATACTTTGATTTCACCGACTTTTACTGATTTTGTGTGTTATCACAATTTTGACAGATAAAGGCACCAGTCAGCTACTACTAAGGTAATGCTATCACTAACCGGGATGTCGTATGCATGGGAGAACGGAGAACGACAGCTCAAACATACCTATTATATTTACAATCCTGTATTTTTATCAGTCATTTCCTGGTTTTAACGTGTGAATGTTTCCTTATCTTCCCCTTAACTCCAATTTCTACAGGAAGTTGTAATATTCTTGTTTTCTTAACTGATACTTTAGGATGTAGCCTGTCAAATGTTTTCCTTCATAGAGCAACCTTTACTACCTGGTTGATAAATTATTTCCTTCTATTTTCTAAACCTGAATTTCAATTACTGGAGTACATATGTAAAACCAATAGTTATACTATACTGTGAATATAATAGTGTTGTTGTCATTACATCGATTGTATTATCAGTAAGGTAGAAACATTAACCAGTAAACAATATAAACACCCTGTCCCGAAACATTTACATCCCAAACTGTTTGTATGAGTGCATGTACAAATGTGATGCCTATTTTATTATATTCCTTTTTTAACATGTTCCCTTAACAAGTTTGATGAATGTGACATTTACTTTTGTCAACCTTTCCCAGGGGAGTTTCCCTTTACAGACCACTATGAAACTGATCTCATTCAAGAATCAGCATGGAAACTTGCCGTAACAATTATGGGCAATTGGCAAGATATACGGCTCCAGTTTCTCAAGAACAAATTAAGTTCAGTTCAGACTCAAATTTTCTTAAAATGATATAATTCAATAAAAAGTGTATTTGTTATAAATTTTATTTAAAGTTTGAGACATAAATATTCCATATCTCTTCATTTCTACTTAACAGGACCTATGACCTAAAAATACATCTTAATTTAGTTTTTCTTCATTGATGAAAGTATTACAAATACAGCTTTAATTATTTACATAAATGTGAATAGAAATAAATAATAGTAATAAAACAATATTCAAAATGTATTAGCTATAGTGCAATGATGTAAGAGAAACAGCAAAATTTAAATTTGGAAAAATAGAAGTCCATGCAAATGTTGCTTTTTGAGAAATTTGGGTCTGGTCTAGATCTGAAACAGATCAGTCAACAAGGACTGGTTTGTGCTTATCCAAATGGTATTTGAATGCCTGACATCCTTGCTGTTAGAAAGATATTATTGATAATACTCAGTTTGTTTCATTGCTTTTGACAATATAGCGGTAGTTTCACAATTATTTTAAAAATGTATTAAACCTTAAATCTGTGTTCATGCTTTCAGATAAAAAAAAATTCTGCTGTGTCTTTGCGTTTTGGGGGTTTGCTTGTAATGCCGATTGCATATTTGTCTGGTTGATACTAACATTTTGAATCAGAATAACTCAAATATATTGTAGTGATTGATAACTTCAAAATTCTAGAAAACAAAAATTTAAAATTGATATATAGTTAAATAAAGATATTTAACATTGTAACAGATTATGTATCATTAAATAAAGGTTACAAACTCAAATAACAGCAAGAACATTGTTTTATTGAATATAAATTGCCTGTTAAATTAAAGGGTAATTTGACTAACCATAACTGAAAATTGGTAAAATAAAAAAGCTTGGTGATTGGATTGTTTGGGATTTGGTGCGGCATGTGTGTTTGTTTTTGATATCAATAAAAGCTTTCCGGCTGTATTTTCAATCAGTTTGAAAAGATATTTACTTGGTTTATATATATTTTTTTATTACATTTAACTGCAATATATATGCCTGTATACACAATCTACTTAAACCTTAGAAAGCTAGGCTTTTTCGTGATGTAAAGTTAAAAATGTATCTTCCTGTTACCTTTTAAATATTTATATATTTCTGTAGAATATCGTCGTTTTCCTGACCCATGGATGTATCTGTATTCATGTAAACAGAGTGGAGTTGTTGTACAACTTTTTATATCATGGACGTGTATTTTGATAGCATTGTTTGACACATTTGTGATGTTTGACTTATTTTAATGTCATAAAATTAAAATCAGATTAATGTACACAGTCAAACAGTTTTGTTAAAGTTAAAAGAGAAATAATCTTGAATAAGATACATTTTTTTATGGTTTGCACATGTACAAATATTGGCGTCTGTTTTTTTGCTTCTGGAATGTATTGTTCATTAGACGAATGGCAGTTTGATAAAATATATGTCAGATTAGACGTACAATTCTGTGTAATCAAAATTAATGCTATTCTATTTAAGAAATAATCAACATATGTACATATATTATGGTGACATATATATAACGCGGGTGGAAAAATGTTGGAAAAAAAATTAATCTGGATATTTTTCGGGAAGATTTTTTCATTTTCAGTCGCCATTTGGTTGACAGACATCATACGTTTTGCCAGATGTTTATTTCAATCAATGAAATCGAACAATCTTCCGGTACATTTCTGGGGAGGTTTTTGGAAGAGTGTTGGTCTGTTTGGAAATAATACATGCACATTCATGGTCCATTAATGCATGGTTATTAACCTCGGAAAAGTGTCACTACATTGCAAACCTGGTAGACTGCTCAAATTGATTCTTCTTACAATTTTTTTTTTATTTTGTCATAGAGAACAGTGTTGATGCTCCTTATTCTTCGTTAGATAGAATGTGTAATGTCGATATTGAGTAAGATAAGTGTTTTTACCTGCGGTGGTCTGATATGACTATCGCAGCTTGGATATAATGCAATGAGAAGGATCAAACTACAACCTAGTTATGGTAACTTATGTATTCCTTATCAGGCATTAATATTCTATTGGTTCAACCTTCTAGACAAAGAGGAAGTGATGCACTGTGTGAAGGCAATGACCTAGATGTTCTGATTATATTTGGTATTGCATGAAGTCATGTCCAGTTAAGTCTGTTTATAAAGTAACCACTTAGCTGAGGATTAGTACAAACTGTGGTATACATGGTCTTTATATACAGGTTGTTAAATTGCCATCTACAATGCCAAGATCTTATAGGTTAAAAATTTGAACTTTGTAGTCAACAATCGAAGCATCGACCTAGTCCATTGCAAACGCTTTATAATGACATCATAGTAATGAAAAATTAATTCTTCTTCGTTGAAAAATTTGGAAAAAAACCTGATAGGATTTCAATTAAAAAATTATATAGGTCAAGGGAGGTAACTCAATTTTTTTCTTGCCAATTCAGGTAGTTCCACCAGTGTTACTTATACTAGAATGACAGCTATACTGTGTTAATTCTTCTAAATTGAACACCTGAAAATACAGGTTTAATTCCTACAAGTTGTTTCCAGTGTATTGATAAATAACTTCACTGAATTCTAAACTTAAATTAGTAATTTTCAGGAAAGTAACAATTAAACTGAATTCTGAATTTTAATTTGTTCCTAGTCTAGTGATTTTAATAGGAAACCTCACTGAATTCTACATTTTAAGTTGTTTACATTAATTATAACATCAGGTGACATCTCTTCTCTGTCATGGCATCAATACACAGAAGCTGTAATTTGTTAACCCTTTTTTTTTTATATTTACACCTAAACACATAAAGGTTATCTCAAAAAATATAAATTATATAGCATTATATACACTATAGCAGCAGTAAAAATTATGTTTAGGAAGGAGGAAATAATTAAAATGAATGTACACATTAAATGTGTGCCATGTACCCTATCAATATTAAAATGCCTGTATACTTAATGTTCCCATGTAGCTTACCATAGACAATGAGTAACAATGTAAATCAGTATAGTCTAATCATGTATCTAGTCAGAGTAAGGCAGTATTTATAGTATTTCTAATAAGATCAGGGAAGTTTAAAGTCATTCAATTCAGTAGAAGATTAATCATTTAGTTTTATTATTTTATGTGTTGTTAACTTCTTTGTAAAAATTGACCAATAAAAATCAGGTTGTATGTCATGTAGTAATTGTTTGAGCCTATACAATTATATAGATAATTCATTCCAAGGCTGATAGATAAGTTTGACATAAGATAGTTAAGGGGAGGTTACTGTTACAGAAAAAAAACCAGCGAAGTGGGACAGGGATCCTTAAGGTAGTTAAGGGGCGGTTACTGTTACAGAAAAAAAACAGCGCAGTGGGACAGGGATCCTTAAGGTAGTTAAGGAGAGGTTACTGTTACAGAAAAAAACAGCACAGTGGGACAGGGATCCTTAAGGTAGTTAAAGGGAGGTTACTGTTACAGAAAAAACAGCACAGTGGGACAGGGATCCATAAGGAAGTTTAGGGGAGGTTACTGTTACAGAAAAAACAGCACAGTGGGACAGGGATCCTTAAGATAAGTTGTTGTTATCACTGCCAATCTCAGTGTTAATTTGTTCTTATATTATTCTGTTTAGACATTGTTAAGAAATTATCAGTGGATTTAAATTTAGTCTGATATCTTTGTATAATGATGCAATGTTAACCGGTTGTATATGTAATAAATTATTAAACAGATATGTTTTTGTGGAGTTTGTTGTTGATTGTATGTCTTTTAGACTTACTATTTCAAATTCAATTTGGAATGAGGTAACGTTAAAACCTTGCTAATTTTTAACAAGGTAAATGGCAGAGTTTTCATGTACTTGGTTTCTAGTCTGAAATATCTCACATTGCTTACAGCATAAATTGATAACAAAATTGTTTATTTAAAGGGAGGTAACTGATAAGTTTTGATAGCATTTCCGGAGACGCACTTGTAAGAAAATGGTAGACTTTGCTGTTCTTCTGTAAAGCAGGAGGTGTACATACAAAGAATGTCACCCATTTACCACCTTGATACACTTCAGTATATGTACAAATAACAATAGATTTATTAAACAAGTGGTAACTTAGGCATCTGAGCGTCTACGATCACCAGGTTGCAGATTAGCAGGTCGGTGGGTTTTCCCTGGGGACTCCAGTTTTCCTCCACCACCAAACCCTCGCACATCCTTAAGTGACCTGGTGATAGCTGTTAATAGGACCTAAAACACAAACAAACAAACAAACTTTATCAAACAAATAACCATATTGACCAAATATGTCTGCAAAAATAAACATAATTTGTATAATTACATAATAGTCTATACTCTCAAACCTCGCTACCCAGGCTCCATTAATCCAGAAACTATATTGCAATTTTAACACTATAACTTTTGAACTGTTTTCCATAATTTGTAATGGTACTTTTTAATGCAGAAATTAATGTATCATATCCAAGTTTTATAGAAACACATCACAATCATTCTTATTTACAAGACAACAAATGAAAACAGCCAATTTTCCAAACTTACAGAGCATTAACATTTCATTAAATAAAACAATTTTGGAACTACTTAACAATTGAATGAACTACACAAAAACATGGCATAGAAAAGCTTCATTTGTGATTAACTAAAGTTACTTTTATCTATTTATTCACCATTTTACCTGATAATTTTTGTTTGTTTGTGTTTTACGTCCTTATAATTAACAGCTATGGTTTTACCTGATAACTGATGTCTCAGATTAGTGAAGTCAACATATACAGGGTACACAGTGACACCTACTGGTGAGGTCTGGTTTATACAGGTTTCTGGATAATTAAAGGTTCACTTTAGACAGGCTTAAGTTATTGCTAACTATAGACACAGGTTTCAGGGTACTGATGCTAATATCAGATGTAAAATTTGTCACCAAAGTGTATCTACTTTAGACAGTGTTTTGGTGAATTTAAGTTAATGTACATGTATTGTGCGACGTTGATGTCAGACACAATATTTATAATAATCGGCTTGCTCAGATCCGAATTAAAGATTTTACATATATTTAAAAAATTATGGGTACAACTTTAACAGTGGTGTGTTGACATATCGCCATGAAAACATATTAGTAACCATGGCGATGGAAACAGATGTCAACACCCATTCAGAAGTTAATGGATTTTTCTCCTCAGTCTATACCAGGAGTCGCTGTGTATGTAATGTATGATCCATTACTACGAATGACTGTGCAAGCTGTTTCAGCTGAAGATGGAGAATGTTTACTAGGAAAGGGAACTCCTGTGATAAAGATGTGTCCTCATCTCGCTTGTTGTCATTCAGGTGAAAATACAGAATATCATATTAGTTAATTGCAGGTAAAATAACGCTTATTATGTGTGAATTATTCAATGAGTTGTGTGAGTTGAATTAATTTTAGATTATGTGTGAATATTGTATTATACATGTATATATTTATTATCTAATACAGCATATATATATATACACACTTATGTGACTTCATAGACTGGCTACCAGCCCCTACATACTTGCCAACTCTTCCTATTTAGGAGGGAGACTCCCGAATTTGGACCCTAAAACTGAGCATTTTCAACCAGTGAATTTGCTAAACTATTCCTATTTTCTAAGATCTGATGATTTTATCTTTTCAAGAGCTCCAAAAGTTGTCATTTACAAGTGTTATTTTCCCCTTGGGTGTACATACCCACATTTTATTTATGCTTTTTATTCTGAGCATGCACAATCTCTCCCATTGAAATTTTAAAAAGTTGGCAAGTATGCCCCTAAGTTTTTATGAAGAATTTCTCAACTGCATTTTACTACTAGCTTACATTGTATCTCCTCCTTAAGTTAGAATTAGACATCCAAGTGATCAAAATTATTAGAGATAATTTTTTTTCTAAATAATTAAATATCTATAAAGTATTCAAGAGACGGGGGCCAGTCTAGTGACTTCATTATACAGCCAAACCTGTAAAAGCAGTGACCCTAGAAGGTTCAGAACAAAAACTACTCTTAAAGACAATTAGCCTTTTTTTATCAACAAACAAGAACTGGGAATATTGCTGTCTGTAAGATAGGTACATTTGTGCTATTTTAAATAGTGACTTTTATGGACAGGTATGTGTGCCATTCATATATGAACTTGGTGACCTTTATATCAGGTTTGACTGTATTTTAGTCTCTGTATATCTAGTTAAAGGTTATATTACCTGGTACTATATTGGAAGTTGTACTGCTAGCTGTACTTGATGTATTCTGCATTTTATTTTTTATCTAAAATTATTTTCAAATGTTACCGTATGTAGGCAAGGCTATTTAGCCCAATTGGGTGGGGTTGTTTGCTAGTGACCAGGTGGAACGTCTGTCTAGAGGAGGTCTCAGGTTCAAAACCTGCACTGGCCTGTTGCATTTTTCCCATGCTGCTATTTATGCTGTTATATCAGGTATTTGGCCTGGTGTGCAAACAAAATCCTTTTCTTTGTTTGTTCTTTCTTTCTTGAATGCTTTTAACAGAGTATCTGTAGACACTTAATCCATTATCATCTTTTATTTGATCTGCAACTGTTCAAATATGGGTTTTTTTGTGGCTTGATATAACAAGTTTGCAACTGTTCAAATTTGTTTTATTTGTGGGTTAATTAATGTAACAAGTTTAAATTTAATGAAAATCTTCACACCTTAAAATGTTTTACACTACCCATATTTGTTTCGCCATTTATAGTAAATATGTTAAAAACAATGTTCAATGTAAAAGTAAGAAACACAAAGTGATCCCACCAAACTGCATACATCACAGGTACAAGTAATGCTTTTATTTTATTTCTGAGTGTGATTGTTTTCAAAATATTCTAATATATTTCTATAGATGAATCTGTTGGGCAAGCTTGAATTCATCTTTCATATATCAATGTCACTATTTGTAATTTGCACAGATAATGCTTTCACTTCATTTAGCAAATATTACCGTAGACAGTGCTGTACATTATGTACAAGTGTAATTGACTACAGCTGTCCACTGTTTGACAAAGGAGTATAATTTTTCAATTGGATGGTATTGTGACCCGATATGTTGATTCAACAGCTGTGAATTCAAATTTATTGACAATGATTCTCCGAAGCCATGTGGAGTAACATGATTTTTCCATTAATTAATGATTAAATAAATGTATTACTTTGCCTTCCTATTTGTGATTTTGTTTCTGGGTTTGCCCTAAAATTTCGCTACTTTTTTTTAAAATGGATTCTTGGAAGAGAAAACTGTAAAAAATATATAGATATTTTATAACAAGGCCTTGGCTATCGTTACATGGGCACACTACACCAGTTTTAATTGCCGAGAAGAAATTTTACGTCAGAACTGTTTTATTAACATATCCTTCTAGTGTTTAGAAGATAATAGTTGTTTTCTGTCCGACTTTGGGGCACTACATTAGCAAGATATTCATCTTTCATTTTAATACTGTGCATTCACAATTCATCAATAGCAGCCTTGGTAGAGTGCAGGATTGGCAGTGGATAGGTCCAAACTAAGTTGGACCCGTGGAATTGATGGCTCTTTTTTTAAATTTCTTTTATTCTTATTTTATCCAAATGCTCAAATATTGAAATGTGTTTTATATATATTTAAACTTTGAAACACACTTTACTTGACATATTCAGCTATCAATGTTATACACTTAACGGTGTTGTACTTAAACTAACTCACAACACTCCAAGTATTATCAGTATGGTGCTGACCAACACATTTTCAAATTTATATGGTAAGTATTTTGGAAAGGTTGTTCGGCCAAAAATAGAGAACGTTTTAACTTGTACTAATTGTGACTTGGATTGGCTTTGTGATTTTGTTATTGGTGAAAGTTTACTTCTGCATTCTTACCATAACAGGTACTCAAATCCAACGGAGAAAAATCAGATCAGTAAAAATATCATAATAATTTGATTGAAGTATACATCCTTTTTTTAATCTGTAGCTACATAAATCAGCTACTGTACTTAATATAACTAAGAGTTTTTAATGAAGCAGTAAATGTTATGTAGTTTTAATGACATTAATTTAGATTATTGCAAATGCTAATATTCAATAAATGGTCCTAGGCTAGGATTCACCTTCCACCTGGACAAAGTAAACTAATGTCAAGGTCAAGGCCATTATTAACTGACCTATATCCATGTATTTCAGATTCTTGAGAATGAGACTGGAACTGTAGAGTTAGAACGATTCAACTACTCCCCATCACATTCACCCTTGCCCTCAACTGACCCACTTGACCCTGTGACCTTTAGTTTAGCACTGCCCGACTCCGACTTCTCAGGGGTAGCCAGGAACACAGCCACCCATAGGAAGACAGGTGAGAGACCAGCATTGGTTGGCTATGAGACCTAAACTGTTTGACAGTGTTGACTTTGTTGTGCTGGTTGTCATTGGGATTGAGCTCTGACATTGGGGGCAATCTGTGTCCAGCCTCTAAAACATGTACCTCAAAGAAAAAATATCTGAAAGCATGGTTGGTAAATGTTACTAAGGGAAAACATTTTGCAGGTTATAGTGAAGGTAGTAACTTATAACTAAGGGTAAAACCTTGAGGCAGGTAATACATATCCCTGGGAGAAAACGTCGCTTCAGTGCATGGAAATATACATTTATATATATGTATTATTTTCCTGAGTTCATCGTGAGTAAAACCTTTTAAGGTTACGAGTTAATGGGTACGTATCAATTCATAAACAATTTGCAGTGAACTTTGCAGTATCGTTTAATGTAAATAGTTTAATGACATTGAGGAAAGGTTCAGAAAGGGACATAAAAAGTAAAGTTATGGACTCATATTAATTTGAGTTCAATATCAGTAATGGCCTGTACATGTAGCAATAACCAAACATTTCTGTTATGAAAATAAAGTTTGATCAGACTATTAACAGATCACTTGCCTAGTTTTCACATTTACTGTATATAAAGTAAACCACTTTGGGTGACTTTAATTATATAATTGACCACTTTGCTAGAAGCATTTTAAAAGAGATTTACTGGACACATTCTTAGATTTTGTTCTTAATGCAGTGAAGTAATGAAACTGTATTCCAACTGAAAGTCTGGTTGTGAAGCACATCAAAACTTTAAGCTTATAATGTTAAAATTTTGTTTCACACAACCATTCTTCAACGTGTTTCTAACTAGATGAAATTAAGACCAAAGTTAATAGCAACCCTGTTCAGTTGAGCCTGCTGTTACATCAAAACCACTGATTGTAGTGGCCACTTCTGGTGTGAATACTATTCCTTCTCTACATTGTACTCAGTGTTATGATAAATAAGTACTATTGTATACATGGTATGAAAAATAATAGAGAAAGTCATAAAAATGTGTCATTATTTCACTCACTTTTGTTGATAAGTCATTCTGTTATTTCTGTGACTTGTGTTATTTCTCACAAACGCAGTGATTGTATTTGGTTGTATTTAATTTACATTACCCGATAATTCTGCATTACAACTATTAAAACCTGCCAAAGTCATTTGCAAGTTATTAAGACCATAAATATAGAAAAAAGTTTTCTTCACTGATCTGTACACTAATGAAACGTCTTGTTCTTCAGAGTCACTAGAGGTTTTCTTTGATGCTGAGAGTGATGACGATTATGTGTGTAAGTATTTAATTAGCTCCAATCTTTTACAAGGATTTCTGTTTGAGGCAATTGAAACAAAGTTGTTATACAATTACATTTTTTGGTTGATCAGCTGCCATGTCCTAATTAAGACATGTATATGACATCCATACTTGATTTTAACAATATTTTACCGGCAAATGATCCTATCAAGAAATAAATTTGGTGTTTCCTAGAAATGCATCAGTATATAATTGGAAAATAAAACTGGTACATCATAGTACCCTTCTGTTCTTTATTTGGATGCTTAAAACTGGCTAAGTTAGATACTTTTTACCTTGACTGAATATTCACAATAAGTATGACATATAATTAGCCACAAGAGAAATATCTGAATTGATATCAATGATAGCATTCTTTGAGTTAACTCCCTTTTAATGGTGATAGCAATTTCTGTGGCTCTTTTAGTACATACTGGTAATTTTTGTAAATGTACAAAGAAAAAAAGTTACTGTAGTTGACTTATATTTCAAAGATAATATTCATAACTATAAAACTGTATGTTAAAAGAACAAAAATGTTTCAATTGTTTTTATTACGATTTGATATGTACATTGTGAGAGAAAAAAACCAAAAAAAACATGTTTTAAGATATAAATCAAGCATCACATTTAATACCGGATTCAGTGGTGTTGTTGCTCATCATTTCTATTTTCATTTGCTATGCTTTCCCTGATGAGCACTGTTGAATACCATTAAGGTATCCACCCTAGGATCCCTTCTACTTCTACTTGGTACTGACCAACTTCAACAATTTGAAGATAAAATGCCATACCCCCTACCAACACTATCGAACTGACTTCCTTGCAGGGACGTTGGGTCTCCACCCCCTGATGTTTTAAGAATGATAACAAAACTCTCTTCAGCAAATTGTGGCTGTGTAACATTGTAATTGTGTGTTTCAGCCTCGGTAGACTTCCCACGCCACCCTGATATCCGCTTTCAGTCAGAGGAAACTGGTGAATGTGAGTCCAGTGTAACCTTGTCGGTGAAGTCACACGAATCCAGTGAGACTGAATCTTTGTTACGTCGTCAACTTTCGCAGCCTGACCTTGAGTTATCTCCCCCTCACAAGTTGCCCTCCAGTGAAGCTCTGTGTCAGGAGTCAGACAGTGACGTTTCCTCACTGCCGCCTCGTCATCGGTCAGCTAGTGAGTATTCCTGGAATTCCCTTCGACAAAGGTCAGACAGTGACCTATCATCGCTACGACGACACGGATCAGGTAGTGATGTGTCATCTATTGCTAGTTCTCTGAGCTCTGTATCTCAGTCAGCATCTCAGCCAGAGGATTCTGTGATATCTGTGTCTGGGTCATCACTTCGACCTCCGTCTGTAGGGAGCTTTGGTATAAGTCATCAAGAGGAACTCTTTAAAGCCATCAGAGCAAGAAGGATGGAAACGGAAGTGAATTTGTCGAGTGAGAATATTGTGATTCGAGAGAAGACTGTAAATGGAGAGTCAAATGGTGCAAGGGAAAGTTACGAATCTCATCGTCTATCAGACAGTGGTTTAGAGAGCGGGGCCGGGTCAGTATTGCCTACAGAGGTGGACACACAAGTGTCATCCACAGGAAAACCAGTATATCTTCCCACAGCTGTTTCCAACACCGCACCCATACCCCCTCCCCCTCCCCCACCACTGCCAGCTTCAGCTCCACCTGCAATTAATAACCACACCCTCCTCAATGGGATCCTACAACGACTTGAAAGGTAAGGCCCGAGTTGTCTCCCTTGACTCAATACAGGTTCAGTGACAGATGAGCTATATGTTTTGTATTTGTATCAATTAAGTGAATTCTCTGCCAGTGAGACAGTAGGATCCATTGTAGAGTTTATCTCAGAGTAGGTATTAGAATACTACTGTCTTATCATAACATGTGCATGCTCTTTCTGATCCATCTTCATCAATAAAATCAACAATATAGGTATTCAATCTTAGATCAATTCTTAAATAACAAAAGAAGAGATGTCAACTATCAAAAATCTCATCTTTTCTGATCATAAGCTCAAAATTAAAAAGATTAAAAAGAATAATTTTCTTTGTAAACTACAGAAAATTTTGAAATTCTGATAAGATTCTCCTTTATTTAAATTATGAGAATCAGTGATTGCATTGTATGGTATTGTTCCTTTCCAGTGTGTGGTACTGTGGTAATGCAGACACTGTTCACTTTGCTTCTGCAATCTACATAATGGAATGCTATTAGATATATATATACCTTGCCTTTACTTTATAAAGTATAAAAATCATTTAATACTAAGTTTTTACAATATTTTGCATAAACAATGTATGCTTGTACTGTCATACTACTTACACACAGCTTTGATTACATACTTCATCTATATCTTGATGTATATCAGGTGCTATTTACCAATTAACAGTTATTAACCAAAAACCATTTAGCCATATTGTTTGGTCAGGTTCCATAATACATTGAAAGTCACATATGAATGGCAGTGATAGGTTTCATTATGATACAATGAGGGTACATATGTAGCCTTTGTAGTAGATTTAAATTCATGTATGATGTTTATAATACAGAATTATCAGGAAAACTCTCTCTCAGAGGTTAATGAGTGTTCCTTTCTTAAATCCCCACTATTTGATCCAATTTAATTTTAGTAGTATAATACTTTCATTAACATACAAATATGTATCTATATATAAGCTTATGTGACATTTTGATGCATTGAATTTATTGTTCAAGTCATAAAATTAACATATAGATCAATATTTTACGTAAAAAGTGCAATGTAATCAGTACATGTCACCTACCTGCACTTTTAGTCATTAATGATTTTACTTGACGCGAAAATAGACATCTTGAGATGTCACTGTTTTCATTAGTGTCTCTGGATCCGTAACCAAACTGATCACCATGACTTGCTATACAGTGACAACAGTGCATTATATAGCGACAACAGTGCATTATATAGTGACAACAGTGTGTTATATAGTGACAACAGTGTGTTATATGGTGACAACAGTGCATTATATAGTGACAACAGTGTTTTATATAGTGACAAAAGTGTGTTATATGGTGACAACAGTGTGTTATATGGTGACAACAGTGCATTATATAGTGACAACAGTGTGTTATATGGTGACAACAGTGCGTTATATAGTGACAATAGTGCATTATATATAGTGACAACAGTGCATTATATATTTACCAGTAATATTTTTTTTTAAAAACAAAAAATAGAACTAGAAAAATGTTTGTCAATATTTTGGGTTATTATGATACATACAATGATACAATACTCCAGTTAATAATTCAGAATATCTCATACTGAGACTTCAATACTAAGAAACAACCTCTTGATTTTAAACAATATGGCTACTACTTACTGAAGTATTATATCTGTAATCTGGCAAGAACATATATATATGCACTTGCTTTAATGGAGGTGAGGGGAAGTGGTATGAACAAAATAATTTTGATTAACTAGGTGTATATGTATTAATATATTTCTAGAATAGGATCATAATCACAACACATTCAAGCATCAATGATTAAGTGGGTTTTTTGAGTTTATTTGTAAGAACCCACTTAATTGGTGATGCTTGAGTATGTTGTGATTATGGTCCTACTTTAAAGGTATATATCAAACTTCTGTAATCGCCCGCATACCTTCTGGTATCCGTACTCAAAGTGAAGTGCCCCACTGATCATGATCAACCCACAAACCTACAACTGGCGTAGGCTCCATCACCTTTAACTTTTAGTGTATTTGTTATATGGATACAGATGTCTATACTGGAGACAGAATTTACATTCAAATATATTGTTATAATTCTTCTATTGTGTAATATTCCTACCAAAGTAACTGTTTGTGATTCTCATTTCTGTGGCATCATAGGACCTTAGCTTTTGTTATTCTCATTTCTGTGGCATCATAGGACCTTAGGTTTTGTGATTCTCATTTCTGTGGCATCATAGGACCTTAGGTTTTGTGATTCTCATTTCTGTGGCATCATAGGACCTTAGGTTTT
>JAUMHH010159473.1:0-17858 GCA_032359455.1 Chlamys rubida | reverse complement strand
TGGGTTGAGATGTACTACCTAAGATGCATCTATGGTCCAAGTTTGGTTGGTCTAGCACTTATACTTTCAGTGAAACTTACTTAAACGCTAACCCTTAATGTTGACGCCGCCGCCGTCGCCAGAAAAGCAACACCTAAGTCTCGCTTCCGCTACTTCGTGGCGGCGAGACAAAAGGGGACTTTTATTGTAGAAACAAAAATTGAAATCAAGTATGTTTGTTGAAAATTTTCAAAAAGACCAAACTATACGTACATAGGTTTGGTTTTTATGGAATAGAAGAGTTTTTCATATAGACAAATATAGACCAATTAAAACAAAATGGTTTTTGAATTGCATGTTTGAAATCTGACTAGCTTTCCTCGACTTAATCTTTCACCTACACAATTAATGTTTTCATTTGTATCCAATTCTCGGCATTTCGTTGTATTAGGACATAAATAATTCAAAACTTTTAAGACTTCTTAACTGTTTAAACTTTTTAAATTCCAGCATTTTAAAATGGGCATAGGATCATTATATTGATTTTTACTTAATGTTTTTTTTAAACACATGTGTTTTAGTGCATTCAAAAAGTATGCGTTGTCGTTGTAAAAGTTACATTTATACATTATAGGATCACCGGTTTTTTTATTTTTAAGTACTGCATTTGGAAATTAAACTGATAAATATATCTGGATACAGCCACTGTATTTTAGTACTTTCATTATGATACTAGTTGTAAATCTAAATACACATGAATACAAACCAAATACATTCAATACAACAGTACAGTACATAGTACATGTACCAGTTTGTTCGCTCAATTATGATTCTGGGGCCGCGGTGGCCAAGTGGTTAAGGCGTCTGACATACTGCTTCCACTACCCCCTCAACACATGGTCTCGGGTTCGAGACCTACATGGGGCAGTCGCCAGGCACTGGCCGTAGGTCGGTGTTTTTCTCCGGGAACTCCGCTTTCCTTCACCAACAAAACCTGGCACGTCCTTAAATGACCAAAGCTGTAAATAGGACGTAAAACATAAACAAACAAAACAAAACCACTTATGATTCTATCATACTCACACTTTTTGAGATTGTTTTGTCTTATGAAAGCAGCATCTTTACAACAACCAATTGTTGCTTTTAACAGAAGTGTAAAAGGAGATGGAGATCAAGAGCCGTTCAGGAAGAAGTGTTCTTATATTTGAGAACATCGACATCTCTGTTCTCTTTACATCTGCTCTAGCACTTAGTGCAAGATGCATAAAGAGTATTTACAAACTTGTGTGGAAATTGATAAATTTGAATTTGAAAAAGTATGCGTTGCTGATAAAGGAAACACCTGATAAGCTAAGCATAACATGTTGTTCATTGATTGCAAAATCTTGCATTTGCCTGGATGTTGGATGTCGTTTTCCAACAACATAGCCTGGATATTAGATGCCGTTTTCAAGAATATGAACTACAATTTGATACAAGATGTGTCAGGTTTGTGCATGTACCTGTACTAGAAAGCTTATTAATCTGACCATCTTGTATGTGAAATGTTCGCTCTCAAAAACACCTGATGAAACTTGGATCTGGATGATAAAAGAATTGTGAAATAAAAATAGTGATTTGAATTTTGTTTTGATAAAGTTATTTTGGTGCAGAAATGGTACACTTGAAAATATGATATTAAGTGGAGTGTCGAAATACGAGCAGTAGCTATCCTTCTATACTACTCGGAGAGTGATCAACGAAATGTCGAATGGAATGTCAGGAAAATCTACGCAACAACTTACAATCAATGTAGTGGCGTACAGTAGACTAACATTCTTCTTTAGTACCCTCGAACTAGATATACAAACAAAAAGCTCCCAATTAAGGCTCCGGTTTGGGTATAACCATATGTGTGTAATTCTTGTTTCTGTCATCGTTTTATAAGAAAGAAACTATTTGCTTGCAGTACCATTAGTACTGGTGTCAATGATGAAGATGAAACACTCTCAGATTATGATTAAGTTTTTATTTTTGCATTTCGCAACAACAATTTTAAAGTTTCGCTTATCAGGTGAAATCCTTATTATCAATGAATCCTGTTTGTAAATTTCCGAAGTGTCAGAATAGCTGCAGAACAACAAAATGGATCGGCGATCTCCAATCGAGAAAAAAACGTTTTCTGAAAGGGTTTCTGTCACTATTATTTTCTTCTCCCTTGTTAAAGCAAATTAAAGATGTTGTAAAGATCATACTTGCATCCCTATGACAACACAGCATCAATATAAAAATGTGATCACAATGGAATGTTCCTGTATTCTGGCATTCAAGGGATTTGGTGTATATTTAGATATGTATCTGATATCAAAACAATACGCAACAATAACATCTTACCAGTTTTGATATATTTTGCAAAACAGCATTAAACATGTATTTGTGATGCACAAAAAGAACATGTGTCAACAAAAGAGAAAAACAACATTTAGTGAATATTGATCTGGTACTTTTATGTTTTATCAAAATGCATGTATGCAAGAAATTAAAAAGTCCAATTTTCAGTTTATGTTATGTTATTTTATTAATAACGTTCTCCAAAAATGTTTTTTAAAACACTCACTTCATTATACAACAGTTATTTACCGTTAGGAAATGGCCTAACATCACCCGCTACAATAATAAAACATCAAACTGTTAACGTACACCTCTGACTGATCTCCCCCACAGATCCAAATAGTATTCACTGCCATGTTATAATACTAAACAAATGCACTGGATTTTGGTTTAAACTTTGTTCTATACAAGTTTTCGACAATACATGGAAAAACAAATTATACATTATATAGAATAGAAAAGGAAACAAAAATGACTATATGTATAAAATTCATAATCTTATCCAACAGCTTTTCATCATTACCAGACCTTTTTCGTCCACAGTATTCAAGACGGTAACAACGTCAACATGTTTCAATAAATATAATGACAAAACTAAAAAAGAAAAACATGATCTATTTAGCAATACTTAGAAGATTGATTTGGATCTTCAGAAGGCCTTATTGTTTTGGGACAAGGATATAAAGTATCAATCTCAGCTTCTGCTCTTACATGAAGCAGACAGATCCCTCCTTTATCATTCACACAATACCACTCAGGACTGGAAAAATGTATTTGTAGCAATACCATAAATCTGTCAAACAAATGACTCATGGAATGTAATGGCAATTTACAGAGGGAAATACAGATTAATTCAGCTATTTCTACAAACTACAAACTTGACAAACTAAGTGAAGGTCTGTTTCAATGTACAAAGACCTCGAAATTCACTGATATCACACATACTGTAAAGCATACTCAACTCCACCCTACCCAATCCGAAAATAGATAAATCAATGAATAACTAAAATAAAAATATATCTATATATAAATGAACCAACACTGGAGTCTCAAAACTAGGACTTTGCTTATTTTATTCAGTCCTCTTTCAAATTTTACTGTTTTTATCTAGGTCTCGGGCCTTAAAAGAGATCCTCGTCGAATACGTCTAACTATTACTATTAACTATTAAAAAAAACTTGTAACATTGATTCTGAAGAACCACTAATGAATCAAACTATTATAAAACTACGTGTACAGTGTAGCTACCTAGCGGCTATTCCTTCCGAATTTAATCCTCAACGACAGCCACTATCAAATGACATTTTTAAGTAGTCCTTTCCCCAAAGCCATCCAAGTGCAGAATCAGCAATACAAAACGTTTAAAAATCAAGTTGACTATATCGATATTGCTAACATAAAACCCTGAGCGGCTTTCTGCACAGTAGCTGCTTTGATAGCATGTCGCCCTATTTGTAACAGATATCTAATTACTTACTTATTTACATTTATGTGTTGGTGAAATGAAATAGCATCGTCCTTAACCTAAGCCTCTCGTGGTTCCAATGCATCCTTCCAATATATCATGGCATTTTGAAACGTATAATAACGCGAAGATTGTCCCCGCTATTTTCACTATCCGTTATGTATTTAGTGCTGTAATATAATGCTGATAAGGGTGAAATCATTGCTAACGGCAAAGTTCTTTACTGCATTAAATATCACCGATTAACACATAATAACTCTCTAGTTATCTTTCTTGCAAACCGGTTATTACTTTGTTTAGGTAACAATAACAATGCGTTATTTTCAGGAACGTCTAATTCGGTCACTCCAACAAAGTCGGTCAATTATCTTCATGTCGATAAAGTATGTTATCTGTCAGACCTTATTATTCATTAATAGTTATAGTTTGTAAATTTCAAATGTCGTATTCTGTGCTTTTGATTTTTTAAAACGTCTATTTCAGAGATTGTTAGCGTACATTTGCGGATTTCATATTTCCAAGTAATTTTTTTCAAGGGACATAACTCCGGTTCCATTGACTCACAGAGAATGTCATTGGTTGTCATTCTAACTTTCTATACCAGCCAAACAGTATGTATAAGAAGTTGGGATGAATCCATCAACATCCAAAATACGGTGGTATCTGTACGTAAATACTGATATATACAGAACAGGTGTGTGTAATGTATGTAGCGTACCGAACCAGGGCAGACTACACGACCCTGTCATAAATTGTCTGAAACTTTTTCTATAACGAGAGCCAAGATTTGCGTGGGTCTGATTTCAAAAAATCTATTGTAATTAAAATCAGGAAATTCCCAGTAAGCAAGCCATCCCATGACTGTTTGTATGGTCACAACGTTAAATCATTCACGCCTGCCTTCTAATTTATTTTTGAGATAACACTAATGTATTGTTATGCATCACAAGTCCCACTAAGGAAGCCCGTACAACCTATTCCCATTACTGACGTCACGGCTGATCACAAGTCATTCTACGGCAGCCCTCACAATCCATATACAATACTGACGTCACAAAAGATAAAAACATTCATATTACGGCAGCCCGTGCAACCCTTCCTGCTGGCAATATATTCAAATTCGGAAGCTCGTAAATCTGTACACAACACTGATGTCACCAGAGATAACAAGTCATACTACATATACGGCAGCCCTCACAATCCATATACAATACTGACGTCAAAAGAGATCACATGTCACCTAACGGAAGCTCGTGCAACTCATGAATGATACTGATGTCACACTGAGTCACAAAATGTCGAAAGCCATCTTTTAGATAACCACGCGTCATGTTCATGAGAATATTTATGTTACAGAATTACCTTAATGACGCCATCTCAGATTTTGATGACACGTACACTGTAGTTATTTCAATCCTTTTGTTACAATTTTGACAGTGACATATGAGCAGTATAAGTGATATATTCACTGCAATAATAAAGAAAAATACAAACGTATGCTACGTTGCTTGTTATGATTGTTATTGTGACGTCGTATTTTACGTCATGAAAATATCAGGAGAATATGTCATCCTAGTAACCTGCAAATAAAAAGTTATTTCACTGTAATATCATTCGTTATAGGGTTCGATATTCATGAGAAAATGTCTTACCAGGGGACAAAGACATAATGACATTTTAAGCTATAAATAGTAACGATTGCGTTATATTGTATATTGTGATTGCTTAGGGACGTTTTCTTTATTACATTGGAAATTCAATCAAGTGAATTAAATAGACACATTACATATTTTTTTTCAATTTGTTGAACTTCTGCCTAATACATTTATATGATGATTGCGAGTCATTAGATCGTTTTGTTTTCATTTTTCAAGTACAAACAGCAAATGAGGCCGCGTACGCTTTTTCCCTTTAACATCATATAATGTCAGGTATTTAAGGTAATTGATGTCAGTAAAACTATCATTTACTATGTCGTAGCGATACTTAGGTGAACATTTGAGTCAATTATTGCCAATGATAAATACTTGTTTAAAGATACAAGTTTCTACACGAAGTGTTCACGTACGTGTATGTCATCACAGTCTAGTAAGACAAACGTATGACATCGCATGTGATGGACTGTTAAAATTTGGTAACATATATAGACTACGCCAAAAGTGGTCTAAAGACCTGCTGAAACAGCAGGGGAAGTGCGTACAACACCTTAATAACATGAAATTATAAAAACTTAAGGCAGCACTGTTTCTTTTCAGATTAATTATTAGTTATGTGTATATATTATGAGCAGTGCCATTGATCAAAAGAGATACTGTTTGCACTATGAAAATCCGCTTTCACCCAATGTTAATTTCGCATTCGCTTATACAACCTACGTTTTTCATGCTGAGTATAAACTTTCACAGTCACGATAAATTTTCCCGCATTAATTTGAATGAAAGCTAAATTGTAAACTGCGGCGACTTTTTCCCAGTATAACAGTAATTGTGGGTATCTAGATTACGGCAAAGCTCGGGGAACAAGATCCATCAGTAGAGATCAATGGTGTAAGGCTCCTATAGGCTTCCATACCTCAGACAAAAGTTGTATCATCGATCCTATTACCAGGCATGTGTTGTTACGGCCAATTTGCTGTTTCCGTAAGAAATCTCCTTGATATCCAAATTGAATTTTTCATTATAACAGGCAATCGTGAATTATCTTGTTTTCACGAGGCATAGTTTGTTGAGTAACACCAAAGGTGTGTGAGAGATTGACCCTATCTAGATCTCATTAACCTTCTCAGCTGCTCTACCTAGCTGTCTGACGTAACACATATGTGGCGTGAACATACACCGTCTACACACATTCGACCTATATAACACCCGTTTGAACAACGCAAATAATCCTGCCTTTTCATACATCAATACTGTAGCAGCATTCTTGTTCTATATGAAATACTTCATAAATATATATATGAACATTCCACACAATTTGTTAAGAGTTTTGGAAGAACCAAATCGGTTATGCATTTGAATCAATTGTTGAACAGTTGTTTTAGTTAAGCAAACGACTACAAAATGTACAAGTAAGGCCATAAACCACTGCTATAGTGGAAATTCCAGATTGAGTATTTGCAAATAAAGGCAAATATGGAGGCTTCACAATACTGCATTTTAATTGGGATGGTGTTTGACGATACGATGTTGAACTTGTGTATTTTGAAGAAAAAAAACGCATCACTTTGCAAGTGGTGAAAATCAATATCGATAAAAATGAAAGCAAAAATGTGATTTGCACCTGCTTTGAAAAGAGTTCATATAACAGACTTGTATATGACAAATGACAAGGACAAAAAACATCACAACATCAATAGAAAAGACACATTTTACCACAACGGCAACGCAATAAAATCTCCCCACTGTGACAAATACATATCACAACGTCCATAAATATACCAAACCGTGAACCGTGATAGAGACAAAAGTAACCACGACGTAAAAAGACAGGGACAAAATGTACCATAATGTCAATAGATAAAGACAATATATACCACAACGCCAATAGACAAGGACATATACAAGAATGAAATATACCACAGCGTTAATAGAAAAGGATAACATATACCACATTGAAAATTGACAAGGACAAGATAGATCACAGCGCCAAAAGACAGGTTCCAAAATGAAACTAATATTCGCTACGACAAGACAAAGTGCATTGATAAGTCCAAAGTTATCTTATCTAAATATCTTTTACACTAATTATATCCAACACAATAACATGTCCCCGTTATATACTGAAATACAAACATGGAATTCCTGTAACAGAAAGTCTATCATCCGCCCACAATTATTGCATTTCACGTCACAATACTGTACATTGTCGATTGACAATGCCCATTGTTTGATATTAATTTTGATTCACACTAAACTTGTCTCTCTGATGTATAAGTTTTATATAGAATAGAGGTAGTGTGATTTGTCATATTAGACAAGATCAACTATATTTTTTAACATAAAACCTTACATTTATAGGGTAAAAATGTAACTAAGATAATCCATATTATCTTTTCATTTTCTAATATAAGTTTGTCCATGAATAGAAATACTTGCACGACATTGAAATGAATTGTGAATCTTACATATACTAATTCATGGGAGGATTTAAAATATTATTGTTTTCCATGGAAAGAAATACTTGCATTACATTGAAATGAAATATGTATCTGATATATACTTATTTCTGGTAGTTACAGTGTTTCACAGCGAGGTTTAAATAGGTTGGTGAGGACGAATAGGTAGGTACCGGTGTACATGTGTAGGTGGTGATGTTGCAGGTCAGACGAGACGTCTGTGTAGGTGGGGCTTATAACGGTTTTAGGTCGGATTAGACAGATTTGTAGGCGGGACTTATACTGGTTTAAGGTCGGATTAGACAGATTTGTAGGCGGGACTTATACTGGTTTTAGGTCGGATTAGACAGGTTTGTAGACGGGGCTTATAACGGTTTTAGGTCGGATTAGACAGATTTGTAGGCGGGACTTATACTGGTTTAAGGTCGAGTCTATCTGATTGTTTGGTAAATCACATTAAGGTTTCCCTGAATACCCTCAAATCAGCTTTTGATCTTCTATTGATTTAACTGAACAGCGAAAATTATGTAACTTCAAATTATATCCACAAACTGTTGTCTAGAGGGTTTTATTTGTGATACAGTTAGTTATTATCAAGTGTAATAGCGCAATACTTGCAATGTTTACCTGTGTCTGCCTGGTAATAGAAATGTCGCTCTAAGTTACCAGTATGGTTTATGTACATTTTCAGGCAAAACTCCAACTGGAATAAAGCACTTTTACATTTAATGACAATGAGTAATAAGGTGTAATTGTAGGAATCTGGCCATAATACAATTACTGATCATTATCACCGGCCAGATATTACTGCTCAGGGCACGTTAAACGTGAAATTGATAAAATACAGCCCATGCATGGTGTCTTCAATCTAGACCAAGACAAAATTGGTGTGATATATTAGATTAATAGGATCGTAAAAGGAAAGATAAAAGCTTCCCTAAGGTAGAGTGCTTGGAATAATGGTAGTCAAATATTACAATTCATCACATGCTGTACTGTGTTATCCAGTGAATGTACCCATGTCATATTTGTTTTGGCTTATTTTAAAACCCATGTAATATGACCTATCAGCCATGTGATTGGTTGTAATTGTTTCAATTGTGATGTCACGCCTAGGACAAGTACAATGTACATGACGTCACAGACTTACGCACTGGAGTCAACATGGCGGCTTTTTACATTTCAAGATTGCATGAATAATGTCGTTTTACACGAATGAATGCCACAAATCTTGAGTATGTGATAAAAAAGGATCTTACACTCGTTTTCATTTCATATGAAATTCATGAAACACGTCACGAATTTTTCATTTAAGATACTACATATATAATCTGTATAGGTTCACCAAGTACCTTGATCCATAGACAGGTCACATGACATGATTACGTTACTATGGATTCATCATTACGTCACTAACTGTATAACAAAGACATCACATAAAGTAAAATCTAAAACAGTTTGAGTTACATCGAATAGCTACGGCTGCATACCCAAATGTAGACAAATCGGCATAAACACAACGGAAGATACTGTTATATGTAACCTATATTGAGGTCGATGAGAGTGCTACAGCCAATGTTACTAAAATCAGAAATAATTTCTAAAACCAACTTGTCATATTCTACAGTTCGTGCATGTTATTTCACACCTGACCACGAAATATAAATGTACGGTGTCAATTTATATATCTTATATTCACAAAACACATTCTAGTTTATCTTAAAGTGACATGTATCTATTTCTGTCAAATCCAAATAAGTTTAAATTATTTGTTTATCTAATCAATTTACATTTTAGAATAACGCTGATTACTATTTTCCATTTCATTATTCAAGATAAATATACAATAATATTTACAGCTTTAAACCATCAGAACCCTACAGTAATTCCTGATACCTGTAGATAAAAACAACCATACAATTATACCAATGTGTTAACAAACCCGTAATTCATAATCAAAATCAAAAACACTTATGCAAAATATGATCAAAAGAAAGAGTGACATATGACCTCTTGAAAAAATACAAGGATAATAAGACGAAGTATTGCGAGTGCGTAAGCGTCATTTGCCTCTTCAACGACACCCGCCATCTAGATCTACGTCCTTTAAATGAAAACTGGGTTAGTGACAAAAACAGCAAGACAGTATGACGAACAAAATAAAAAACAATGACTTTCATGTTACTCAAAATAGAATGTATCCTGCAATGCGATCATAAAGACGATCAAAATCACGTGTCCATAGAGTTCATTACCATGCATTTCTCAAATTTTATGTTATAAATTTGTTCTACAGCAGTTGACATTTATCACGAAAATCATAATTTTCGGAGCAAAGTCCTTAGATACCAATTTACAGTTTTAAGTGTTTAGTGTAAGTTTGAGAAGCAGGGATGATACTATCAAGAAAAGAAAATCCACGAACAGAAAATAGAAAGATTTTGAATGACAAAGAAAAATTGTTTACCATGCTATTAGAGAATATGTATCGGACAATAAGATGAGCCGTAAGCGGTGTGCGACAGCTATTTATATCTGCTTCGACGGAAAAATTTGTCTGGGAATTATTATAAATCGAGGGCTTGATAAACAGCGTCGTTTATAGAAGGTAGACATACATTTTGAACGTTAGTCATACTTAAGTTCTGCAACATAGATTTGATAAATACTTAGATGTTATCATTTTTATGACTGGATTTCTGGTCACATATATCATGATGAACGATAGATTTCTTATGTCTTACAGTAATTGCTATGTGGCGTTTAGTCTAGGAAAAGCACAGCTCCCTAACGGACGTGTCTTCGAAAAAAGTGTGTAACTGTTAAATAATCATATAAGATTAATGTGTTAAGGCGTAATTGAGGTTCTTGGAAAAAATTACAATAAGGTTATGATCACATAACGATTAAACAAAGGTATTAACCACACTCAGTTTCATTGTACATTGTATATACAAAGTGACCATTCCTTCTTCAATATTGATAAGATAAATATTATTACATGTATATATTATGCAATTTTACTGACGTCATGGTATGTTACCAGAATCCTGGTCCTAAACATGCTAGCATTTAATTGCTTGAGATATCTATGCGTTTATGGTACAAAATTAAAAGCCTTAAAAGCGTTGGTGAGCTCCATAGATAGTCTTACACAGCCGAAATTCCATGTCGAAGCGGATTGAAAATAGTTACATTGTAGCATACAGATACTGATTTCCTGGTTCTGGCTCAAGATTCAAAATTCTTTATTAAACAAATCAGACATGCATTTAAAGATTACACACACTATTATATAAAAAAGGGCACTTAAATTTTACTATATATTTTGAACAGCGGCTACTTTTACTTTCCTAGTTCCGAATAAGGATATAAAAACATTCGGCATTATCTCTCAAGTACGGAAGCGTATAGTTGCCATTAGATATAGACTTATAAATATACTCCAGTCCACAGCTCCTCGTATAAATTCACAAAGACACGTGTAATGTATGACGCAGGGATTTATATGATTTATATGTAATGTTACTAGCTGTTGAGAGACATATCTCAAATCAAGATGGTTGTGCCAGCCAAAACCACAAAAACCATAGTAAAATTGTCCCGGTAACGCATTAAATGTAAAACGAATTACCATGTGACTTAGATAAATAAATAAACTCTATGTAACGTGTCCTTTCGTAACATGTTGTATTGTCATTAATGTGACTGACGTAAGATAAACATTATGGTACTTTATTTTACAATGTTTATCACATGACAAACCCGTTTATACATGTAACAACACAGAAATTTATGAAAAGACACAATATCAGTTGTTTATTTTATTTAATCTAGACTCTAATTGATAACATAGTAGAAAATCAACAGAAGATCCTGTAATTCCCGTACCTTTTAAGGAAAGGTAGTTTCAGTTCCACAGACGCTTTTGACTTAAAGTACAAATGTTGACTATTGTTATCTATATCCGAGGCAATAAAGTATGTGCGCCGCGTGCTCCAGACAAGAATCTCGAATGGGAATGGTAAACCCCGATGCATCCCGGCCATGTATTGGATGTCGAATGGGAATGGTAAACCCCGATGCATCCCGGCCGTGTATTGAATGTACGGTATATCAGATAAGGGCCAGTGTTTATTTGTTTATCAGAAAGTATATACTATTTTACCGGTAATCTGATAACGATTAACAACAACGCTACTACACCATACTGTCAGCAACGCAAATCTCTGTGGTAATACCATGGATATCGCTCGGCTTGGCAGCATTGCTTACTAATCTCCGTCAATACCTCTAATGCTTTACACCAAAACGCCTCAAAGTATCTCAGCGTTCACTTTTTGAGATATTCATGTTGTATGTGTCTATCAATAAAAAAACATTATTTGAAGATGTTATAAAATGTATGCATTTTTATCTTGTATGTGTGGTTAAGCAACTAAATCGTTCTTTTATAAAGTCGTTTCAGAGATAATGAAATATATTATTTATTTATTTTTTTATCGTTTTGTTTGATAATTGATAAGGATGCAAGTTTATGTTTAAAAAAAAAGGCAAACAAATAAACCTAACTAGTCTTCAAATACTGCCGACCACGGAGAAACGTGATCCGATACAACACAATTAGCCCACATTGCAGTAAGACTAAACTTGTTGAAAACGTTTTACACCAATTAAACGTTTTGAGGGGTTTCTATCTGATTAACGACTTTTTACCGGAAGTGGAGCCATTTTCCGTCGTTGCTAAGCAACGTTTCGCACGTTTGGTTTGGCATGCAAGGTCATAACATTATGGATAATATTGATATACTGCAGCACACACGGCCGGGCTCGCAATGATATTTCGTTCCAGCTGTTGAAATATGATTCATTATGGTAATTAGGAGAGAGCGCCTTAACGTGGTAAGACCGCGAGGCCCTGTTATCCCCTGGTTTAGCCGGCTGAGATAAACTAAAGTATCTTCTTTTTCAGGTTTTAATTGATGTGGAAATCTAAGGAGAATGATACTGGAGCTATTTTAGATCTACGACTTAATTAACCATCTTGTCGACAGTTGAAGTTGTTTTGTCTCCGTGATTTTGTGAAGTCGTCTCTCACATGTGGTAAGATGTTTTATTTTCATCCCGAATGTCACATAATTATGTAACATATGTAGCCTTCACAGAGCGAATAGTGATCTCTTTTGACTAGTAGACAGCAAACTAGGAGTATACGCTTCCAAATAAAATTCCAAAATAATGACTTCTGAAGTGGTTTTATCTTTCCTGTGGAAATCGGGAAGATATTTCTGCTACTTTATCGCCTAGCAAGATTAACAGCCCTACTACGAGTACGGTACAAACTGTATCAACTTCCTATTCCTCTCCCTCTTCTTTCCTATGATTTTCCCCTCCCACTCTCTTCGTTTATTCGCACCCCTCAGTCCCGACCTCCTCCTCGAAATCCCCTTTCCTCCCTTCCATCCCCGCCCCTGCTCCATCAAGCTCTGGATCATCTTGTTATTCCTCGGCCTCCCGACTTCCCTCTCATTCGTTCTCCTCTCCCCTGTACCCTCGCCTCTGGACTCCTTGTTCCAGTCTCGTTCCATGTATGTTCCCGATCCTTGCTGTGCCCCTTGGGTCCCTGGCTGTCTATTAATTGGCCCCCTTCCGTTAATTTTTGTATCATATTCCGTGTCCCATCGTTCTTGTCCTCTCCTATTTGAACCCTACCTTTTGATTCCCTGTGCATGTAGTAGCCCCCTCAACGATCCCCGTCTCTATATTCCTTATCAGTCATAGCCTAGTTCTGCGGTGTCAGAAACTGTTACACAATAGTCTGTGTAAGTGGGAGGAGACTTTGATTACGTCATCACCCTGTCAGCGAGACACACGAAACCGCCTATTCGTATCTTTATGGCATTTTCATTTCATCACATTTTTTTTCGAAATGTCTCCTGGTGTTAGAAAACAATGCATACAGGCCACACGTGCTGGACTATCATTTTCTTACGCCTTTGATGTTTCCTCCACAATCTATTTCATGAAAACAGCAACATAAAAAGATGAGCCATTTCCAGTTTAAAGTATTTCAGGCGAGGCATAGTATTCATACGGATTAGGCTAAAGCTAGTTAATTGAAAACAGAACGTTGAAAGGATGACTGGTAATGAGAATTACAAAATGACCTGAAGCGATGCAATGGTAAAACATTGTCCTTATCTGTTAGCAAGCATGCTTGTGTAAAGTACATATTAAAGACATCATCATATCATTGCGTCAACGTTATAGGACGAATGTGGATATCAAAGTCAGCAGGGACAGGGAATTAGCCGAAACAATGGGTACCACAGCCTAAAAACGAGGCAGATTCGAGACACTCCGGAAATGTAAGCGTGTACCACTTGTAGCAATGTCACCGTGGCTCAATATAAATGAAAGTCTGTCATAAACGATGAAAGATAAGTGGGGCATGTCTTTAAGCATGCTAGACCGAAAACGATGAAGTTACATGTACATAAGGTGTTGCAGTGTGGATTGAGATATTTTCGGTTGAAAACCCTAGTTACGTAGCATATTCTTCATAAGGCGTCTACAACGAAAGAAAATGTAATTGTCAAAACAGGTTCTGTGACAGTAAATCATCTTTGGCAAGCATTGGAGGCAGGTACTACAAGGGAAAGGAAATTACTAAAGGAATGACTTATTGAAGTACAACAACAACAACAACAACAACACAAAACGACAACCACAACGACAAACAACAAATGATATTACTGTCAGTAACATCTACAATAGACATAGTACTCTGACCCACATAAATGTACCCAAATGTCCTTACATAAAACACAACAAAAGTGCCATGATACAAACGTGGTGTAATCGGATTACTCGTAGGTAATTGGTTATCTTGAGGGCAAAGAAAATCGTCAGCAATTACGCACTTTCGGAAACTGGAGCCGAATTTGATGGCTCTGATTCTTTTTGGCTTCCGGTAAGGAGATTAATTGAAGTACTAAAACCATTTCTGAAATAGAAAGATACATGCAGTCTACTTTTAGTGTTTTAAGTAGAACTTGAATGTGATTGAGGAATCACAAGGATTATTACTGCGAGTCCCTATAACTACACGTACTTATGTAATATTTGTTTATAATATATAATACAATAAAACTAGGTAGCAATTATACTACATTTGTAGATATTATGTCATCTTTAAATCGAAACCTATACATTACCTGTATATTGAAACTTATCTGTATAATCTATGCATTGAAAACATGTACCTGTATAATTGATATATTGAAACTTATCTATATATTACGTAAATTGAAACCAATTTTACATTACTTTTGTATTGAAACTTACCCTATAATCAAACCCACCTGCAGATGGTATATGACCTGTAAAATACGTATATTGCACCCTTCCTGTTTATATAGTCCGTCTATTGAACCAAACCTGTAAAATGTGTATATTGAAACCCTATTTCACGAGATCAAAGTGGACTAAATTAAAGAAGGCTAGATAATTTCCTTTTCTACGTGGTGTATAATGTATTTTTTCAATGTTTCGTTTAAACAAAATCGTTGAAATTCTTAACCGAACGTGTGACAAATGCTTTTAAAATGCAAAGCCGTAGACGTAAATGCTAACTCAAATGAAAAGATCAACAAAGGAAGGATAGACATACACGAGATTTTACCTTTTTATGGTGGCAATTCCTCACCCATTGAATTACTTTCTTTTTCCATTCATAGTCAACATGAATGCCAACTGGAAATGTAAAAATCTATGAAGCGCGATTTGTCATTTCCAGTTGGCATTATTAATTACTATGAATACCAACTTAAAGCAGTTTTTTCGTATATTTACCACTTCTAAAATATTTCAATCTCATAAAAGATATTAACTTATAAAAATTCAGCATTAAGTTCAAAAACGTTTTGGTCTGGGTTATGTTGGTTTTAATGAATATTAGATATATCTGGGAGGATACATGTAAGTGGTATCCAACGTTGCAATTAACTCGTCATAATAACGATGAGATCAACACGTGGTTAGTGGCATCATGGTTTATATGAATGCCATTGGAATTTGTTAGGTTACAGAGTGACAATGCCAAATTGAAGCAAATGTATGTTAGGAGCGGGCACGTCCATAGCGAACCACCTATAATATACACAGGTTGGGGACTTGCTATGAAACATATTACTTTATATTTGTCGTAATATATGTATACTGATGTGTTTTTGTACATCATAGGAGAAACAAGATGGTTATGATCGGTAAGATAAAATAACTTGGATATGATACATGAAAGTCAGAAGAAAATGGGCGGTTTTGATAAGTTAAATGAAATAATGTGGTTACGATCATTCACTAGAAATAAGGTGGTTATGAGCAGTTAAGAATTCAGGGTTTGTGGTCAAACGGAAAAAAAATCTGGATAAACAGATGAATAACTGATATAGGTAAATACAGTCCTAGAATCTTGTATGACATGATCATTACGAAAAAGTCGGTCATTATGAACTTAAGTGTTTCGCCTGAAGGTTGTCCAATATATCCTAACTAACTTTCTAATGGGATCAAACACCGATAATAACACGATTATTTTAATTGAAGATGATATATTTACAACGTACATGTGTGGCATTTTGTGTCATTCTATTAATTGAGAGGGCCGATCAGGGAACACACACATCAACACATACTCTGTGAGGGCATACAAATACCGCGTGGAGAAATCAATTATAAACAAATCGATTTCAATTGAATTTTAGTTACCAATCTGGCAATGAGCTAAATTGGAAGACTGACCACAACTGGTCACACGACTCCGGCCATATTATAGGTCGACCACAGATACGGATGTTTCTTCTTACAACAAGTAGACATTTGGTACATTATACATGTCTACATGTAAGATATCAAAAGAAATCAAACAGAAAAACGGACAGTTATCTAGGTAAAAAAACACAATGTTCTAGGTTTGCTTCCACCTTATTTCATTTCACTTCACTTCACCTTTTTTTAAAAAGATAAATTGCAAACAGAATCGAAGACTTGTTGAATGGTGTGCGTCTTTAAGAGTGTAATTGCCTATCTGAATCGTGTTCAGATGTCAAACACATTTTCAAGAAACTAAGAAATTGTGAACACATACATGTATTTAGAAAAAAAATCTCAAATTTATATAAAAAAGGCGGAATATTTAACTAAGGGAAGCCTAACATGCAGGTACAAATGTTAGACAATTGTCAGCTGTAGAAAGTGTCCATTTGACCTTGACCTTGACAAACGGACACAGATGGCGTTTCACGCAACAGGCGTTAGGGTCAGGTACTGTATTACAGGTCATTATCGACAAAATTTTAACGGTTTTGCAAACAACGATCACACCTTGACCAGTTAAACAGCTGTCAGAGCGGCGAAAGTGATGTCAAGCAGAGTTAGCGGTCAATTAGGATAATCACGTTATTATGGATTCTCTGGGACGCTTGAGCTGCGGTCATTTTGAAATAGACGACAATTTCCACTTCAGAAACGGACATGACGCACATTTCATGTGCGAAATTTCCGTTTCAAGCATATCCGATTATTGACATGCATTTCTGTTGTCAAGCAACAAGAACGAGGCAATGCCAACTGGAAGTAGAAAGACAAACAGGGACTCGTTTTGAACATTTAAAATCTTAAGTTATTGCGACATATAAAATCTTACGATATACAAATTGTACCTGAGACGCGAATCAAGAAATTGTGAAAGGAGAAGACAAAATGCATGTATTTTAGGTGATTCAATCCGCTCATGTCTCGCATTTATGCATTTTGACACTCTTTTCTTGACAATATGAAATTTTTATACAGTATCTTCATTTCTAGTTCATAATTTCATATTCAGGATATCTATTTTTTGAAATAGTAAAGAGTTACGGCGGGTTGCTA
>JAUMHH010159462.1:0-17861 GCA_032359455.1 Chlamys rubida | reverse complement strand
TATAAAAATAGTGTTAATATATGAAAAGCATTAAATGTGATCACAGATAAGTAGTATTCAGAATAAGTAAATAAAATGCATAGTTAATAGCACGGAATTAGGTTATCTAAGTCCGTGGTTAATAGTGAATGAATAGGAGTCAATATTAAGCCTGTGAGAAGGACACAAACACTAACCCTCCTGAAAGAAGTTTTTTTTATTTTCAATATTTGTATGTGTTTGGTTTTTTCATGCATATGAGATCGTTCATGGAGAGCGTTGTTTCGTTGGCGAACGGAAAAATCGCTCGCGAACTTTTCGCTACAGAACCTTAAATATGAACTCAGCAATGATTGTGACATCACAAGATACGTCGTTTGATTGTGACGTTATATTAAGCCCTCAGCAAGTAAAACACTTAATAACTAATAATACCAGTAAAAAAAATAAACAGTATCTTATGATATTCACCATTGTTTGTTTGTTAATTTTCTTCTTTTTTCTCCATGAAAAAAAAATAAAAAAAATAACCATTATAATTTAGCTATAATTATTTTTCTCTTTTCCAGATAATCGACCATGGACTTGGAAAGATTACATAGAATATTTCCATCCCACTGCAAAGAAAATACAAATGTCTCTTATCTCTAAGAAACAAACGAAAGTTGAGCGCAGCGCTGAAATCATTACAGGTATGGAACGACATTTAAGACATAGTGACACCTGTCTAAACCGAACACAATAGAAATCATTCTGGGAACGTGCCGAAATAGACAGGTTTTTAGATTATGCAGGCTCACAATCCATCTTGAAACAACATTCGATATAGCGTACTATCTAGCTAGAATAAGCCACTCTAAAGTGCTTTACAGTACATATATAGATATACAATTTATTCAATCAATACAAGAAACATATACATTAAAATATACATTAATCAATACAAAATTGTGGAATTCGCAGAAGCTGCCTTATCAGGCTCCCTATGTGTGTATGTCTGATATAAGGAATGGATACTGATGCTTTCATAAGAAAAATTGATCGACATTAAGACACGTTATTGTCTTTTGTAACATAATTTAAATGTTACGAAATAACCTTGTATGGTGACCGGTTAGTATGGAAGCGCGTAAGGACCACCTGTTGACATGTTTATAGTTGAAAGTCATATTATTTACAACACCACTCGCCGAAATGTTTCTTACTATGGAATTTCGTACTTTGCGACTTGATGAATTTTTCGGTGTTGTAAATAATATGACTTCCATCTATAAACATGTGACCTTTATACGCTTCCATAGGTTAGGGCCGAATAACGAATGTCGTGATCTGGTTCCTTCGACCTAAAGCCGACAAGGCGACAACTCGAAAGTTTTGCCAACCACCTCATGAGTTCGTGTTGTTTTCTGTCCCATCAGTTCCAGTTCGTTTTATGTCCCCTCAGTTCCGGTACGTTTTATGTCCCCACAGTTCCGGTTCGTTTTATGTCCCCCTCGAGCTCAGTTCCGGTACGTTTTATGTCCCCTCAGTTCCGGTACGTTTTATGACCCTACAGTTTCGGTACGTTTTCTGTCCCTTCAGTTCCGGTTCGTTTTCTGTCCCATCAGTTCCGGTTCGCTTTATGTCCCCTCATTTCCTGTACGTTTTCTGTCCCATCAGTTCCGGTTAGTTTTCTGTTCCATCAGTTCCGGTTCGTTTTCTGTCCCATCAGTTCCGGTACGTTTTATGTCCCCTCAGTTCCGGTTCGTTTTATGTCCCCTCATGCACTTTCTGTTGCTTTTTGTTCCTCGCTACCGTTTGTTTTAGATTCGTACCAACTCTAGGAGGCACGGTATTCTATTGGTAGGACGCCGGTTCGTGACCGGAGGGTTGCGGGTTCGAGTCAATGCACGGCACTGTGTTGTATATTTGAGCAAAATACTTTACTCCGCTTGTTCCAGTCTACTCGGTGTTCGAGCAGTGCTAGAATTGTTGAATGCTAGCTGTGCGCGCCGAAATGGCAGAACCGGCTGTATGCTTCCTAGGGATTTGAGAAAGACATTGGCTGGCTGCAAAGGCCCTATAACCACGGATAATAATTTGTGAACCGCTTTGAGACGACCTACGAACTAGGTTGTGATACAGTGCTATATAAGAACCTCGAATTATTATTATTATTATTATCATCAATTAGTGCCGGTGGATCAGCTTTAATATGTCATATAACCTATTTAACAAGCCCTCTAAATGACGGCGTAGTCACTTATAGTTTCAACTCCATCGTTAGACATATTTATAGATCCAAATCGAAATTCTAAATTCATATACGGAAATTTTGATATACTGAACTTGCACTTTGTCTGTTTATATACATAGCGACGTTAACGTAGTCGTTTGTAATGCATTAAGGCTGATGCCTCCATAAAAATAATTTACTGGAATTATATCAAGCCGGTCTCTTTTGCGACCCTAATGAATACTACGAATTGACATATATACGTATCATCTGAAGTTCGTTTATAACTATGTCATCCGGAGCATATATTCTCTTTTTCTAGCCATGGAGTTGCATACCGGCATCAAATCAAAATGGATGTTGCCAAGCAAACACACTAAAGTCATAGTAAAGTTTCCCGGTAATTTAACAGATTATGAAAAATAATAAGAAAATAAGAAAACGATAGCTCAGTGACCTAGATTGATAAATGACTTAGATGATGTGCCATGTGTTAAAATGTGTATACATGTATGTCTAGCTCTTTTAAAGCAACATAAAATGTTACAAAAGGCATTTTATATAACGTTTATGCATTCATTACGGTAACAATGCCTTTGACTTTGTTAATATACAACGTTCCGGTAAAGTGTGTTACTTTAGCATTTAACTATGATTTTGTGTATTTTCTTAGCTACTACAATCTTGGGTTGATATCGATATGCCTCTCTACAGGGAATACAAGAGAAATAAGTTTTGCATGACCTAGTTGTATAAACTTTAGATAATATGATATTTCCTAGCATTTAGTTTGGTCGCAAAGGAGATTGACATGTGAACTATTTTTATAAAGACATCAGTCTTATCACTCACTTACTTAACGTCGCTGTGTACCATTTGAATAGCTAATGTACAAGTTCATTATGTTCAAATTACATATCTCAATTCCGATTTGTCATTGTGTATTTTAGACATAACTTGTAAGGAATTTTGGGTCACCTGTATCTTTAGAAGGCTTATTGAACTGTCGATAGTCAGCACAGCAAAATTGTGCTGATATATATCGGGCAGGACTAATTACACTCTACAAAGGAATTTGTAGGGCGTGATAAATATATATCAAAATGACATATATCTTACCATAATTGTTCAGGGGGTTTATTTAATCTGTTAATTGGTTATTTAACACTTTTCGTCCTTATAAGGAGCCTGGTTAACCTGTCGTGGTGTTCTTTACTCTCCACTAAGTATCTGTTAATTGGTTATTTAACACTTTTAGTCCTTATATGGAGCCTGGTTAACCTGTCGTGGTGTTCTTTACTCTCCACTAAGTATCTGTTCGAGAGAAGACCGTACTATACTAATCTGCCGTAGTACTTTTACTCTCTGGTTCTAAGGTTCTGTGCGAGTGAAGACCATGCTATGCGTTAGCAACGTACCATATATAGCATACTTATAGTTGTCCCTGTACTGTAATTACTGATGTGTATCTTATATTTTCTCACGACATAACTTCCAATAGAAAGCTTCATAACTTTAATGGCACGTTAAGTTAATCCGTTTTCTATGGTATTTTGAAAAGTATGAAATTGAAATATATTATACTTTTAGTTTCACAATGTTCATGCGGAATAAATCAGAATAAAACATGAGATATTTTGCAAATAGATATCTTAATATATCTCTCATTAACGAAGTAAAGCTTGACAAAATTGTAGTAGTTTATAGCATCGGTGTAATCCACAGAACGTATATATAACAATATCATTACCTACTAACGTCTCACAAGGGAGCGCGTTCTGTAAATTAATTTACGGTTGCCCTTCAACTACCCTGGGAACAACGTAACTTAATACTCCTTTCTCACCCAACTTAGCATTTGTTATTTCTGGTAGATGAGTATAGTATATGTTACACTAACATCTATTACCGGGTAAATTAGTGCGTGTAGCAGAAATATGATAAACAAAGACCACACTTTATAGCTACAATAGAAAATGTAAGCAAAGTAGATTCGAGCACCGTATACTATAAGTTATTACAAACTTGAGAAACCGATCGAAAACGTGGTGGAATAAAGCTGATCAGGCATGGTAAATAGTTATTCATTATATCAAATGTTAGAATATTTCTAATTCATTTTCTTCAGGAAGGTTAGTAAATATTTTATAAAGATAAAACCAGTTAAATGTTGATGTGTGAAGTTTCGATGATAAGTACGCCTTTATCAGACTAATGAACGGTAAAGTGTTAAGTATGACTTATTTGTCTACCAAAATGCTTCCATCATATTATCCAACGATGTTCTATCTTTGAATTAAACACATACATATCTTACTTTTACTTTTATCATACATGATCTTGTCACGTTCGTATAGGCGTAACGAGATCAATGCAATGTAGGTCAATACATAGTAGTCCTACATGTAACATGCTTAATTAGGCAAAGGATAAGGTATCATCATATGATCAGCATTCGTTTAGCTCATATCGATTCAAAGTGTACCTTATTGCCCCATAAAATTGATACACCGTTGACAAATTCTTCTTTATTATAATTCAGTCCGTTTTGTAACTAAAAATGTTTTATTTATAAATTTCATGTTTGAACCTCAGGCAAATGTGGTTTTAGAGACACACTCAAGGGAAGACTCAAATAAAATGGTATCCAATATGTAATGTAATAATAATATAAACTTCGTTGTGAGTTTGGTAAAGTGGCCGTCTCCTGAGTGTAGAATTGCTTAATAGTGTAGTTTCTCGAGCAACTTTGATTGTAATAACATATATACAGATAGGTTTTCATCTGAAACGTTTTATTTCTATTGTGTTTTGTAAGTAATTTCTTAACAAAGAGTATTGGTTGAGGTGCTACTAGCCTCATCATGGGTATTCCGTTGGTGATCATAGGTGTTCTAAAACAACGGATGTTTCAGTAATAAACGCCTGACGCGACTATCTAACAATGTAGATAAACACCGGGACGTTGAGGTGGGATCAGTTTGTTTGGAATGACGCTCTCCGAGTGCTGTAATTTAATTTTCTATTTATTTTACGAGCATCGATTTCACACAGCTCGATTGCTACAGGTATGTGTGGCCCTCTTCACATATTAAAATAACAATTAAAATCAAGTTTACAGGCGGGAACAAAATAAACAGGCATTATTTTAAAACAAATAATGTTATTTTCCTTATACAATCAAAACGAAATCTGTTTCAGTGTATGTACAGTCATCAAATATTATATCTAAAATCTAACTCAGAACACGATCATTTAATAACATTTTATATCCTTAAAACATATTTATGAAATAATTTGTCATACATGTAGGGACTTTATCAGAATCTTGGATTTCAGAAAACATCAAACCACTGTAGTTTGTTGTTCATAAACTGTACACCATTGTTTTCCATCGAAAAGTCGCAAGTCTTTAAATGACCATAACTATTTATAGGACGTAAAACACAAACAAACCAAACCAAACACCATTGTTGTGCAATGTGTAACGTTTCGATGCCTAGTAAGATGTATACTCTGTCACCACCATCAGACAATTGACCAGTAAAGTGTATGTACACTTAGGTGTAAACAAAGTTAGAAATGTCTATCAAATAGACAATAAAATCCATGTACACTTATATTCTGTACATTATCGTAAATCTTCGGGAGTCTATAGCCCCCTCGTTTCGATTCAGAACTAATCAAATACGACGCATCTAAACGGCTCTTTCTTATATATATCTCGCTATGACTTGTTGTTCTCTCTATCCAACACTTATTCAAATTATCCAAATTTATTACATGATTGTGAAGCACGGTCTGTGATTTCCGATTATTTTGTCGTAGTATCCAACTGCTACCGAACTGACCTGATGAATTTATTTTTATATAAAGTTTGAGTGTCATACAATGTTTACCATGCTGAACACACAACCATTTTCTCATCTTTGTGATACATCCGAATGATTGGACGCATTCTTCAACGCTTGCATCGATTGTTTTCAAACTTAAGGTGTACTTTGAAGTTTCGGAATATGTTTTATTGTTATTTATATGCCACGTTTGTCATATATTCATTGGTTTCGGACAATGCAATTGTGTAAGGGATGACTAGGTGATCTTACTATTCCTTTCTCTCATTGATGCACGTTTTTTCTTCTTCTTTCCTTTACTTTCACGTTGTATGTATACCCCTCTTTCCGTGTATCTACTGGTTTTTCCTTTTCCAATGTGTGATAAGTAGAGATTGACACTTTAAGAGTTTTCTTTATATGTATGATAGGATTGATAATACGTCCATACAATGTACTACCAGTTCAGTTTTGTTAGGATTGTACTTGAACAAGCATTTCCTGGCCGACAGTGAAAGTCCCTGGAGATCATGGCATGTATATATAACATAGTAACTATTGATTTATCAAACTTATTTTGTTTATAGAGAGGCTTATAGTAATTGAGATTCGAAGTGTCGAGTAAGTCGAAACGTGACTGTAGAATTGACCTATTGGAGTCCATAGCATTAATATATCTACAACTTGATGAAACAGTATTAATAGAAACAAATCAATAACACATCAAGTTGTATATCAAGCGACTCTTAAATAAACCTTAAACTTATAGCTCCATTATGTCACTTTTGTGTCATTTTCTAACTGCCTTTCAAAAATAAATATCCCCGAAACAAACAACTGCGCACAATAAAATATTGCCTTATATGTGTAATAAATCGTTTTGTTTTATAAGTGCTATTATTAGATAGTACATAGACGTACATAGTTTAAAATAAAGATATGAGTTCGATTCGCAAAATTTAGGTACATTCGGCGATCTATGACTGTTCGGTAGCCATATTTTATTTTATATACGTTTCTGAAATACGATAAAATCGCTGATTTTCCATAAACCTGCGGATCTGTAGACTATAAAACCACAAATTAGATCTATACATCACAAACATGAATTATTGATAAGGATGGGATACTGGCCGGCGGACATATATACATTATAGATCATCAATTAAGTGTGATTTAGAGATCCTCTGGCCAAGGATTGACTGAAAAGCGAATACTTCCTGTCAGTTGCCATGGCAACGAATCGTCTGTCGCCATACAACAGGAAGTTGAGGCTTTGGGGAATTCAAACCTAATTAGGTTAACACATTCCGTTCAAAATAGGTCTATTCTGCTGTCAATGGTACTTCATTTTTGGATAGGTAGGAAAGGTCGATGATAATGTCTTATTCTTCAGGGTAATGACAAATCTGATAAAGAGTTACGCATCTGACGTATATTTAGAGATCTTTTATACGGAATTTATTTCGGAGCATGTCTGTTTCTTTCATTTGATTCAGGTTTATGACCTATGATTCCAGAAAGAAGGTCTAAACTTCAATGATTGTTGTATTTACTTTGGAGCTAACGTTAAAGGTGTTAGACGCGCATTCAGAATGTTTCAGTAGATTTCATCTTAAATACTCATATCTGATTTTATCTTAATTTAAATACTTACATTAGCATACTCTATAAAGACTCACATCTTATAATATCTTAATATACTCAAATACTCAAATGCTTTATATATATATATATATAAAAGTTTTCCAGGAGAAGAAAGCATCATCCTTCTTTACTAAACAAGATCGTTTATTTGTAGAAAACGAAAACGTAGACATCTTTTTTATTATTATCATAATATCTGAAAAAATGTAGACTTTGCTTAAAACCATTGAAGCATTTCCATGCCATTTTTAATTGGATAGTCAATATGAATCCCGAGGTTACAATCATTTCAGAACTACCTGCCTGTGTAGCTATTGCTTACCCTACTATAAACTAAAATAACCTTTTCATCCCATCATTATACATAGCAAAACACAAACTACTATATTATAAATAAAGTACATAGCAAAACACAAACTACTATATTGTAAATAAAGTACATAGCAAAACACAAACTACTATATTATAAATAAAGTACATAGCAAAACACAAACTACTATATTATAAATAAAGTACATGAAAAAATCGTTTAAAATAGTATTCAGAATTTACGACATGGAAAGCAAAACGTTAATAGAGGGTTGGGAATCACTTCTTACTTAATGGTGTAATAAAAAACGTCTACTTTCCAGTGCAACGTGTATAAAGATTGGGAAAATATTAGTTTGTTTTATTATATAGTCTATATATCATACACAGTGCTTTTGTTCTTGTAATGAAATTTAAATGAAATAATTAAAAAGTGTCTGCTGTTACACGTATAACTCAAATGGAAAACGCACTTCGATACAGGTGAATTGTTAAGGCTCTAGGCGTGTTTCGGCGTTACGCGTCAAAGGGGAAATGTCACGACCCGACTTTACCATGGAATTAAAAGGGCAACCCCGCAGAAAAATACAAACGGGAAGGTTTGTAGTATTAAATAAACCGCACATTGATGTAAATTCCTACATTACTTTTCTTTTCTCTAATACGGAATTTGTAGGTATGAACGATTCATGGAAACGTTACCACGGAAAATAAATGTGAAAAAGCATAGATTTAGTTCCAGATTAACTAAACTAGCGTTAAGGTACAATTGTATTCACTTTAAAAATATCAGGGTTGACAAGCATTGTTCATCTCGATATTGTGTGGTACAAGTGGTAGGTTTTCACTGTTAATCTCAACAAAGTACAACACTAGTGTAATATTTTCATAGTATAAGACAGAAATAAAAATATTGTTTTCATTTTTCATTTTTAATTAAAAATCATTTGTAATACTATTAAGCCATTCTTAATACTAATTGTTCATTCGAATTTCTCTAGCTTCCTATATTTGTTTATACTGTCAGTGGTCAAGCCTTTCATACTATCAATAATAATCCCTTATAATTCCTTTATACTATCAATTAGAATAATTTTTAATCCCATAACACTATCAATGATGATCCTGTGTAATCCCTATGTACCATTAATGATAATCCCTTGTTACCCCTTTATTCTGTCAATGATAATCACGTGTAATCCCTTTACAATGATAATTCCATGGGATACTTTTATACTATCAATTACATTACCGTGTAATCCCTATATACTATCAATGAAAACCACATGTAGTCCCTATATACAACAAATGACTATCCCGTGTAATCCCTATATATACAATCAATAATAATCCCATGTAATCCCTTTATACTATCAATGAAAACCACATGTAGTCCATATATACAACCAATGACTATCCCGTGTAATGCCTATATATACAATCAATAATAATCCCATGTAAACCCTATATACTATCAATGAAAACCACATGTAGTCCCTATATACAACCAATGACTATCCCGTGTAATCCCTATATATACAATCAATAATAATCCCATGTAATCCCTTTATACTATCAATGATAATCTCTTGTTATCCCTATATACTATCAATGATAATCTCGTGTTATCCCTATATACTATCAATGATAATCTCGTGTTATCCCTATATACTATCAATGATAATCTCTTGTTATCCCTATATACTATCAATAATAATCCCTTGTTATCCGTATAAACCCACATGATCGCGGTAGTTAAACCGATATTTTTTTAAGTCCGATCAGGGGATGGAACCCTGGCCGTCTTACAGAAAGGCTAATGCGACGAAGATATGAGTAGGAAGATGAGTAGATAGAATATAGTATGTTGTGAATGGTTTGAAAGTAATGGCAATTAAACGATAGAGTAGGAATCGTCTGTAATATTGGAAATACATTTGTTACCTCATTTCTATTAAAATAAAAACAAACTTTATTTATTTTACAACAATTATGAAACAAGGTATGTCGATTTATATTTATCACTCTTGTTGGCCCGGATGTTATCGCGCGGAGAGCCTTAGTGTGGGAGGAAACCGGAGTACCCGGAGAAAACCCACATAGTCGGGCAGGTGACCCCATACCTTTTCACGTCCGATCGGGGAATGGAACCCCGGCCGCCTTGGTGAAAGGTAAGTGCGCTATCCACTGCACCACCCGACCACATTTCTAAGTGATATTCCCTTGCCCTAATTCTGCCTTACCATAACTTTCTTTGCTTGGCCTCACAATTTTAAGACACATGTCAAATCGCAGCAAGGTGACGTGACCACGAAGGAGACAGTGGTTGTTTATGTAAAATCATTTCATTGAAACACACAGAGGGTTCGATAATTCAATAAAATAAATCCTTTCTTTAACCTGCTATTGCTAACCATCACTAGAAAAGCAAATTTACTCAACGGTCAAAAGTAAAATCTTAATTCGTTCGACAAACAGTGTATATATAATCCTCTATTATTAGAGAAATTATAGGAGCCTTTTGTCATTGAGTGTCACTACAGCTATGTAGAAACACAATTGATTGAAATATTGCATGACATGGCTTCATACTAAAAGGTCACTTCAATATATAGGAGTAATAGAAAACAGAAACTGACTGTCATCAATCCATGAAGGGATGGACAATTCTATGTACTTTTTCATGCATTTTGTTTCAAATAACAGAGGCTGACAAATACAATGTATATCGATCTACCTATCCGATATCTGGGTCCTATAATCCTGTGTATAATTGGTGTTACATTACAATTCATCTGACACCATTTGAAACGCCCAACATGCAAATTAACTGTTTTGTTTTTATCAAAACGCAAAATGGTACTGTGATATTGGTTTACGTGAACGACAAAGAGAGGTGTCGTATGACACAGCGACCTTCAGCAAACTAGATGTTTTTGGTCAATACATAATTTATTTGTATACATGCACAGAGCGTCTAAATATTGACTCATACAATGACATCAACACCTGTGATCTTTTGTGTTGAATGATTTTGAAATATATATGGTGTTGATGGTTTTCAAAAACACATTTGTACTATATAATGTACAGATCGATGGCCGCGGGGTTTTAAACAGCTGTGTCGCGAGTTAAACAAACATTAACGAATGTATCAATTATTTTGTAAGTACATGTACATATATGCTGTAAAAAAAATGTAATCGACAAAATGTATCACTTACAATATATATTTATTTCTGTATATTTGAATTGTCGTTTATTCATTTTGTATGTAAGTACCGGTATTTGTATTACATGTTTTTGTATAATTGTTCCTTATATTCGTATTGCATGTTAGTACTGTATATTTATATTGTGTGTTAGTACTGTATATTTGCATTGTATGTTTATATTTATACTCTTTATTTGTATTGTATATTTTACTGTATATAAGTATTAGTGCTGTATATTTATATTGTATATTTATATTTGTACTGTATATTTGTATTGTATGTTTGTAGTTGTATGTTTGTATTATATGCTTTTACTATATATTTGTATTATATGCTTGCATTGTGTATTCCTATTGGTACTGTATTTTTGTATTGTATTTTTGAACACATTTTTTTTATTGTATTTTTGAACTAGTGATTTGTATTGTATGTTTGTATTTAAACGGTATATTTGTACTGTATATTTGTATTTGTAATGTATATGTGTTATGTATAGTTATATTTGTACTGTATATTTGTATTTGTAATGTATATGTGTTATGTATAGTTATATTTGTACTGTATGTTTGTACTGCAGTTTGTACTGTATATTTGTACTGTATAGTTGTACTGTATGTTTGTAACATGTTTGTATGATATATTTGTATTGTATATTTCTATTTGTAATGTATATTTGTATTGTATGCATTAAAGGGATAACCCAAATGCATTTTGTAATGTTGGACAGTATATCATGCATCCACTCCGAAAGTCTAATCACGATATGACGCCACAATTCTTAAAATACAGTAGGATTGTCCCCATTCGAATTCATATTAGCTTAAATCAACGAAAGAAACGACGATTTTAAGATGTTTTGTATGTATTCTTCAAATTTCAGATAAGTCAAAGTAAAAATATGGACACAGAAATATGGTATTTTGAATATTAGGGCACAGTTCTAATTCGTAGATTTTTCCAATATTAGGCAAACACGAAACACTTTGATGATTAACTTATTTCTTGTAAACTAAAGAATGAGTAAAGGTAGTCTTCTTGTCACGGATCCGAATTTTCAACGGTTCTTTCTCCACCCCACAAGTCAGGCTGTGTCGTTTTGGTTATAACAATGCATGTTACAGTTGTACATGTTTCTGTTGCCATTAGTTACCTGCGGGGAAAGGTTTGTAACACAACAGCGCGTGTACTATCACATTATCACAATGACTGTCTCGTGTCATCAGTTGGAGAGGCGATGATTCACGAGAAAAGATATGAAAATAAATTCAGTGGAAATTTATTAAATTATTTTTTTAATGGCACTGACATATGATTTGAAAGCGATACGGCTACGTTGAAAATGTTCCATGCAGTGTTATCGGAAATAGCGTTATCGCCTAGCAACTGTTAATATTGCGTGATGGCTGTGTTCTATCTATACGATAAATTATAACTGCATTCGTTGATATTTTCTGTTTAATAATTTCTATTTTAGATCTTTTTGTTATTGCTATGGCAACTCAACGCTGCGTCATTCGATTGTCATGTTTTTACCTGCCAATTTATGTACAGGTAATTTTTTTCCTGTTCACTCTTTTCCTAATTACCTGTGCAAATATAAATTTCCATCCCGCTGGATGTTTGCTCAAAATGATAAATTAAGTCGAAAGAAGAGATCAAAGCCTGTGGATTATATAAATCGTTGTTGGAGTATAATTTATGTTTTCAAAGAATTACCCTGACTTTGTATGTAAAGTTGAAGTAAATCAATTGATTGAGAAGGACGGAAAGCACGTGCCAATTTCCTGCAACCCAGAAACTGAACACTACCCATGAAAAATGGCCCATCTCAGCTGTCAGACCGAGCAAACACGTGGCCGGCGTAGCCCGGAAGCGCCTTCTCTTCGCGTCACGGCGACAACAACTCAATTGCCAGGGGAAAATCAATGAGGCGATTTGGAGAGATAAGCTAACGAAACCGAGATTACAAAAGCTTTTTGATAAATGTAGGGCAGGACACGACGGGGACTTGGTTTTGCTTTATAGTTGAAATAGCTTTTAAAATGCATGCAGTGAGCAAGAGCGAGTTGAGGTAATTGTAGCGCTTTCAGGAGCTCTTCAACAGATAAGCACACAGACCAATTTTGTTTGCTAAATGTTCTTGAATATCTTCAGCGCAAACATTGCTATCTGTAGGTGATCGCGCTGGTAACTCTCCGGTCAGTTTCCACTGATTATCGCATGATGAACGCGACGTTGTGTCGTTGAGGAGACAAATGTGCAATGCAAACATACGGTCGGGGGAGCAAATAGACGGATATTATCTCCGTACAAGGATCCATTTCAAAATCCATTTCTCGATTCCGTCGGTGATGCCAATTCTCTAAAGCTTAGGATAGCTTTATTGACTTTGTAAAAAAGTTCAAACTACTAAAATTACGCCATGTTATACATCAGTACCATTGGCTACGGAAAACATTTGTCATATTTCATGATTTACAATTATGAATCCAGAATTTTTACATGTGATAGACCTATATATTTTTTAAGTTGTTAAGAAATAGTTAACCACGTCGATATTATTTGTTTTGTCATTCAATATTATTTTAGTGGTTTGATTATTATCATTATTTTCATGCGCTAACTACCTCATAACATTAGCCATAGCCGCCTCGCTAATCCTTTGCATATTATACATTGTAATTAAAACTCTACATACCAACACTGAAGATGGACAGAAGTAAGAATATATTTCGACTTAAAACTATTACAGTTTTCATTTTTAAAGATATCTTATCCCTGTTCTTTCAGCAATTACATAGCAAATCAGGAAGAACAATTAAACATGTTTCTACCTGTAGGGTTTTTCGCTTGGTTTGATATTAATAATAATAATAATAATATACAACATTTGATATAGCGCCCTATCTAGCTAACATAAGCCACTCTAAAGCGCTTTACAGTATATAGATATACAATTAATACAATTTGCATACACATTAATCAATACAATTTTGAGGAATTCGCAGGAGCTGCCTTATCAGGCGCTAACTATTACTAGTCCTATGCCACCTGGCTAATATCTCCCTATGTGTGTATGCCTGCGTGTGTGCTGGAGATGTATTATGTATTAATATATTATTAGAAATCTATTGATTGCAGCTTGCGTTGTTGTTACAAATGCTACGCTACACACTGTACACAGGATATACAATTGATAATGCTAATATTTAAAGAATTATACCACATAAAACCTTACTGTATACCATGTATCCAGATGCTGTTTTATAGGTTTTTTTTTCGATTTTTCGTTTTTTTGATCAGGCATATATATTAAGAATGTTTACGAAACAAACCAATAAGTCAAGAATGTGGTCCATATATTCAATCGTGACGTTTGTACACTTTTGGTAAGGTGTTTATGATAGTGTTTGCTTTACCATCATATAGTTCACATAATTCTAATTTCCATAGCAACAACATGTTATTGAAATGTATAGGAAAAGATGAATATTTGTGAATCATCTCGGCGGAAAAATCAAATTCATATTCTCTTTATGTGCATTTAAGTTTTCAAGTATCATTACAGGAGACTACTGGAACCTTCGGTTTGGTTGTCGTAACTGCTTGTTTGGTAATGGGCATTTAGAAGTAAGGGTCTTTGACAAGGGAGATTAACTGTTTTGATTTTCTGACAGTCCTATTTTGTATGAGACTTAATTCTGTCATTACAGGAAGTCACATTCTATAATCGTCTATGAATGTATGTACTCCTAAGCATAAAAACGCAACAGACGTCGATAATTTCTGCTGACAATAAGTTTATTCTTTTATACAAAGAAATCATTTTCCGCTAAATTGAAGACGTTTCATACTTAGCTCCACACACGTTTCGACTGAATTTATTGCTTTGTAAGTACTCTTGTTCTCCCATTCGAACTCCCTAAAGCGTGTTCACATGAAAGAAAATCGAAAGTTTCTGCGATTTATTCCAATCTGACATCTCTGATTGGTTGGATGGCAAATGACAATGCATAACAACTGTCCTCGGTGGTTCACCGTGGGACGCGCGAGGCATTAGTATTCATTAAAATTTATATCTTGATTTACTTGCTGGAAAGATTGCTGGCCAGCTAAGAGCGGTCATTAAGAATCGATTTGTCATTCACATTCAAATGAGGAAAAATGGTTGTCATATTCAACAGTACTCCATCATAACATATGGTCCTGTTGTCAGGGACGATGGACAAGGACCACACCAGGGGACCTTATGCACGAAGCAGCTGTCAAATGAGCATTGGAACCATATCTTGATCATCATTGCGATGGAGGAAACGTTGCTTTTCCTGTTTGAAGTACCTGAGACACTTGACGTTCCTACAATAACTAGATAAGTGTACATGTACTTCATCTATGTAACAACTTATTTAATTGGATGATACTGACCACATGTCATGGAAATAAATAAAAATTGTCTTTTTTCCTCATGCTTTCAAGTTTCTACGGTCACATTATCCATCATTCGGGGCCGATTAGGAAGAAAGGAGTAAAGGGAATCACCCCTGAGCTGCGGTAGATTGAGCAGACGACAACTTTGACGCATAAGCTTGATCATCTTCACGGTTGTGAAATTGTCTATTTCAGAATCTCGTGAAACAGGATTAATATGGGGAAATAAAGAGTAATGTTTCCCTACAATTAGGACAATACATGTATTAACATGAGTCTTCTACAAAGTAACTGTTACAGGTCTAATTCAAATGTACAACAGGACCAGAATATTATTGAACAATGTTCCTACTTATCTATCTTTGTGTCATAATATGGGTTAATTAAGTTTCTTTGTATACATATTATCTGAGGATTATAATTTTGAATATTAAAACCTGCACAGCAAAATTTCAAATTTTTGCATTTTTGAATCATGAAATATATTATGTAACAAGCGAAGCCATGTTGTTCAATAAATTCTTATTTTAAACCTAAACAAATATTTATCTATTCTGTTTTCGTTCTCAGGGTGCAATAACATTCTAACGCAGCAGCAACATACACATGTAGGTCAAACTTAGGTCTATATTGAGTCAACAATTAGTCTCTCGGACCAGTTTTTATGGAGTCACGTAGTTCATCCAAATGTCAGGGCAGCCATCAATGTTAACGGATTCATACGTCTAAATGCTGTAGATCATCAATCAATAACGCCACTAAACCAGCCAATCAATAAGTGTTTCATACGAATATAATTCCTACCTAGAATTTGTTCTGGTTAAGTAAGTGCTTTCAATTTTAAAATATTTCAATTTCTACTCAAGTTGAGTTCATTGCAACTACCAAAGGTAACCTGTTTCAATTTCCGATGAATTTGACCAGATTAACATTGCCTGTGCGTTTGAATACATATTTTCAGATGTTGCGAAGGAAGATGACTATCGTACTATCGACATTTGTATATGAGGTTTTACATTTTTATTGAATACACAAGAAATGTTATTCAAGCAACCCAAAAGGGTCAACAAAATATGATCAGCCACGGTTGCTAGCGGTAGTGACAAGTCATGTACTGCCCTATATAGGATATAGCAGCCAACTGCTCGTCCTTTTAAGCCACGTCCGGTTTCCTGTCGAATTCGACATTCAGTCATTAATTAAGATGTAGAATCTCAAAATTTAACGTTTAACTATCAGAATGGACGTACACAAGTTCCAATAATTGAGAAAAAAACACACATTGATTGAAATATAAGGATTTAATCTTGCTTTTGTCGATTTCATTGGGTGATGAATTGAGTTGGTCTGATTGGCAAGATTCAACCCTTAATTGTTGTCAGATTTTTAATTGAATTTAATAAATAGATTTGTAATTTTGGACAAATGTATAGTTTGATTTAAATATCTTATGGTGGATTTATAAAGGGCAAAACAAATCAGGTAGTGTTCCCTTCTCGCTCCACAGGCTTGGTTTGTATACTTCCGGTTGTCAAGAACAGTGGCAGTGGCGCTCTTATATGCCATCAAACCTGTCAATGAATATTTCTTTTTGTCATATTTTGTCTTATTTTTCTTATTTTTATCAATCTTACATTCGTATGAAATATTTGCTTACGGTATTTCTGTGTTTTTAATCGTTAATTTTCTAATACATTATGTAAATACTTTTCCGTTACTTAGCTTTTATTTAAACCTTTCACGTCAAAGTGGTTTTATATCAACGCGAAACACCGAAAACTATTACACATGATTATGTTCGGGACTTCCGTCATTTTTTCGTGTGATCAGAAAAATCATGTCTTGGTGTCAAATTCAATCTTTGTCGGAAATTCCGGAATAGTTCGTTTTGACGTATATGACCAGATGGACATGGTAACAGCGAGCTCATACCCATCTATAAGACCCCCCCTCCAACACAACACACACACACACACACACACTAACACAAATATGTATACATTCCCTTGCATTTGGTGAAACAGTTTAATTGAAATGTATCTTAAATAAAATGAAAACCAAAAGAAAAGATCAAATTGAATTTGAAATGCACGCATTGAACTAATATGAAAAGGCAAAGCCTTAAAAGAGCGTAACTTTTGTTGATCTCTGATATTTACTGATTCAGAATACAACTTTCAGAATGAGATAAGATAAACTTTATTTAAAGTCGGCTAGTCGAGGAATAACAATAAA
>JAUMHH010159461.1:0-35544 GCA_032359455.1 Chlamys rubida | reverse complement strand
CTTACCCCAACCACCTTACTCGAAGGAAGTTTAAACTATTGTTATTTCCCTTAATTATTGGTATATATATGCGTGTGTTGTGTGAATGAATGGTGTTATCACGTACTGACAACTATATTAGTTGCTGTTTAGTATACTTGGTGATAGGTTTACATAAGTGTCTGTGACACTTTTTCCTATTTCCCTTTGTCTTCTCTGTTCATTGTAATAACATGCTTGAACTAAAATAAAATAAAGTTTAAACTAAGTAGTCGGTCTTTAGGGCATATTTATCGACAGACATGCACCCGTGAAGCACGTGTCAAGTGACATCGTTCGATAACGTTGCGTTTAACCTTAAAGATATTTTTTATTCATGTATGGAATTGAAGAATTTTTGGCTTGTATAGATTCCTAATTTCCTCTCGTGACACGTTAGTTACAGATACCTGCCAAGTAGTCGGTCTTTAGGGTAGGAGAAACATACCGAAATTCTAGTTCACAGCTACAAGGGGAGCATAATTCACCCATGTTTAATTTGTTACCGCCTTTAACTAAACGTCATATAATTCCCGCGCGACGCATTAGCGCGTCTTAGGTGGGCGGTTATGTCCAATTTACACGTGACGTGTTCTATTGAACAGGCCATTTCATTACATCCTGAACGTAAGAAGGAGATTAAAGACGATAACCTTTACACGCGCTCATAAATATTGCAGGACATTGTTTGGCCTGATCACTGTCTTCATCACGTAGCGGATAACGTGTACGTCATATAGATCGTGTCAACATGGAAGGATATTACAAATCTGATTTCATGTCTGACGTCACACCTGATGTCATGAAGGTACAGTTGGCTTAAGAACTCTATTCCTTGCCGAGGGCAACATCTTTACTCTAAGCCCGACTAGCGACCAGCTTTTACAGAAACCCACATTAAATCACTCTACAAATATACTCCTCTCTCGACAAGGGCTCCAAGTATACTCTTCTCTCTACAAGGTGCCACTAGTTACTTACTAGTTCCCCCGTGACCTTTACTCTGTTCATGGAAGAGCTCCTTTTGTGCTCCTTACAAGGCCCCCAAACTACATTGCTATCCTACTAGCTAACCCAACTTTAACTTATTCCGTAAAACGCCCCCAAGTTTACCTTACTACCTACAAGAGGTCCAAAAAAAACCCTATACGGGCCTCATCTTTACTATTCTTCCTAGCAGGACTCCATATTTACACCCTACAAGGGCACACAATTGCTCTTTTCTCCGCAAGAGCCCCACCATTTATTTATCCCTGGGGTACAAGGGCACAACCTTTACTCTCTCCCCTACAATGACCAGGAAACTACATTTACTGTTCGCCATACAGAAACCCCCGCAATGTCTGTGTTCCCTACTTGCCTTTACTTATATAAAAACATGTACAATGTTCGTTGTTCCCGTACGAAGGGCCTCCAAATTTCGCCAAACTGCTAGAAGGAACCCCGTGTTCATGATTGTATTATGAAACCATCAAAATTTAGAAAATTAATCATTTACACATATGTATTCACTTTCGCTGACGAGAATCTCGAATAGATCATTGGCAAATAACCGTTAATAACCGTTCCCAGTCCCTAGAAACCTATGATACAAGAGTTTATGATTTCAGGATTACGGCATCAAATTACCATCACTCCTATATAAAGTGCCTATCAGAATTGAATAATAATTAACTGTTTCATGTTTGCAATTATGTCTAACCAATACGAATCCCAAAAGAGTTTCAAAGCTGAATTTGTGCCTGTGATGCTGTACAAATCATTGTAGGATGCGCTCACTTCAACCCGTATATTTCCTCGAGGCTGTACTAATTGCATATCACTATTGTTTATTAATTTAATTTTGATAGCAATCGTATTTGTGTATTAATGTAATATGTATTTGAGGTAGAGTTATCGAGATGGCGAGGTGACGGAGGACATTTGTGTTACAATACTATAACATGTTTTGGCTTACCTCGCGTACTAGCGTCTATAGTGGGTGTGTTCGTACTCTGCACACAGTTACAAATCGAGTGCCAGATTTCTAAATATTTGTTTTAATCAGCGCATCAGTCATTAAAGCATCTCCCGAGATTGATTATACAGTAACCATATTAACAACGCATGTTAGCTGTTTTTAAATTGTTGTTTATGTTTATTGATGAGAATTGTCTGCGTGTTGACTCATCTCGTACGTAGAGAGATTTGCGTGCTGATGGTTTCATCAGCGTTCACCTCAGATATAAAGTCTTAATATACTACTTCAGCAGTTTAAGGAGGCAAATATTGATGAATAGACAAACTTTGGTAGCGACAGTACGACAACGATTGGTGCTCCGTTGCGGCCCGCGATCGCGTTAAGTTAAATCTACAAACTATCCTATTGCACGCATTAAAGTTAGTGCTACGTCAACTGACATTCCTCTTTGTACTGTTTCAGATTGATGTGCTTTTGTCAGTACATACAAGAGTTAACGTGACATCGATGACATGACAAACATCTACCCAATTTACAAAGGTAAGTGCAAAGGTTTCACGATTTTTCATTGGGTTCAAATGAATATATTTCTTTGTGTAGAAGCAATCTCTTTTAGGGTTGCATGATGGCGTGGATGATGTTGAATGGGAAACAAGTAGTCCGTAGTACGTCTAATGGGGACAGTACAGCATCTAGTGCAGTTCACGAGTATCATAAGTAGATACAACCTAGGACCTAGAACTCGCATCGTGGCGGATACAATTAACGGAGACAAAGTAGTACATTGTCCACGTGACGGGTATAATTAGTGGAGACAAAGTAGTAACTAGTACACGTGACAGGTATAATTAGTGGAGACAAAGTAATACCTAGTACACGTGACGGGTATAATTAGTGGAGACAAAGTAATACCTAGTACACGTGACGGGTATAATTAGTGGAGACAAAGTAGTACCTAGTACACGTGACGGGTATAATTAGTGGAGACAAAGTAATACCCAGTACACGTGACAGGATAAGAGGAGTAGTATCAAGTACACGTGACAGGTACACATTAAAGACGTAAGAGTCTAAAATCTGCTCATGTTAGCGGAGCCCACGAACGTTTTAGTTGCTTTTACCTTTTAGAGAAGGACATAAAAGTACATAAGTCTAGATAGGAGAAAATCTTCACACCCTTTATTGTCTTGACAAAAAATGAACATGAAATATACGTGCAACTTAACCTGGATTCCTCCGCCTAGTTGCGCAGTAATAATGCGACCAAAGGTTCACTATACGGCATGTAAATAGGGTCAGATTTCGTTACGTTGCACGATCTAGTGTCGTATTAATAGAATCGCAATATCGTGATATAATAGTTCTCCCAAAGGTACAGAGCTAAAAGAACAATGTCGGCGGTTTTGGTGTCTTAACAGTACACGATAAAACAAGCCACAATTATGATTCACATGACTTTGTACCATATTTAATAAATCTAGAAATGTCACTTGTACTCCAAGTCAAATTCGGTTTTAATCCATCCATACTTTTATACGTCATAGATCAGAATAACAGCTTGTGTTAAGCACTTTTTTGTAAAATACAACTTGAATATAGCGTATGCCAAATCCAATATTTGATTGACGGTATCATATATACGCTCTCTATATTTTGGGCGTAAAGCTATTCTTATAGCATACACTATAATATAAACACCCGCATATTTAGGATATAAAGCCATATCTAGCATTATAGATAAGATTATAGCATTCGCTGTTACGTTTAGGACGTACCGAAAATTGAACAAAGTGGAAATAACTCTTAGTGTCTCATTTAGAATATAAAGGTTACACACATGTCGTACATTTGACCTTGACCTTAATGAGGTACGGAACTAGCGTTAAGATCATAAGCTGTAGGTATAGCAGTGATATACGACATGACAGGCCGATTTATGGCACATTTAACGATTCTCTGGCGTGGGCTGACCGTAAAGTTGTTACCCTTAGTTACAGCTTCTTACATATACATACATACTACCATCAACTCTTCCCTCTTCCCCACTTCAGAAATGAACCCCATAAACGCGTAATTACTCGTAATTTCGCTAATTTGATTATCCCGCGGGCTGTACATTTTACCGTCAGAGCAATTAACTCAACAGTTAGGGCCTATACCCGCATCAGTACACGGAAACTCTTTAGTGGTGCTTCCTGGTAGCTATTTAGGACATTCCTGATTAGTATTTATCAAAATAGAGTATGACATTGTGTTGCCATTAGCAACGTACAATGTCAAAGAAGTAGCACACGCCAGTTATACATTGTAGAGGTCGGCCTTGTCATCATTACTCATGTAAAAATGAATAATAGCCTAATTTACTTGAAACTTCCATTACGGAAGTCATTGCCAATTTTGTAGTTCATCAACTTAGACGGGTAGCTGTATTTTATTTTCATCCGTTGATGAAAGAGATAGTCAGAATTCTGTTACATTGCCATATTAAAACAGCGGATATATCTACTTTTTTTTTTTTTTTTTTTTTAAATATTTTATTTCCCCCAGCCAAATACTATATATATACAGTATATAATACTGATAAGTATATACAGATTCACATAAATAAATTGATAGGAACTGCCAGGGTTGGGGAGCCCTGGAGTCAAGTCCCCTAAACAATATGGTGTCCCCACACAGATATATCTACACTTGCTTTTGTGCAGATCGAATATTATCTGCAAAACCATGCAAATGCTTGAAACTAATAAAACTCCGATGGGAATGGCGTGGATTTTGACAGATTCTAACAGGGATTCTATTTCTGTTGAGGTTTTAATTCAATGATAACCTACCACCCATGGGTATAATCTGCCATTGTACCGTTTTTGCAACCATTGTAAATGCTGTATGTCAACATGACCCGATCACAAACTTAGTTCACTGTTTACCATGATTACAGAAATGTTCACAAGAGCTGTGTCTTAAAACGTTGGTAACTACCTGCTTTCCCTGTATTTGACAGGACACATCGATTGTCTCCAGAAACAAGAATAAAGGAAACACCTATTTCAAAATATGTTTCGTAAATGCAGAGAGCCAAACAAATCTGTTACTGTACCATACACCCACTACGAGGGCCATGTGTACGTTTTTTCTTTGATGTCTCCTCTGTCCCCATAACGCTAGCCTGGTATTTTGTGACGGTTCACTGTGTCTTTCATTTTGCTATATTGTCTTTTCTATTCCTGTTGTCGTTTCTATCGAGTACCGATTTTATTCTTGAGTGTTTTTCTTCTCTTCGAAATTGTAGCTTTTTATGTTACAAAATGTGATACAACATGAAGAGATAACATATATATATAGCTATCGTGACATGAACTCGTCGGGTACGCTGTCAACGCCAACGCTAACCATACTTACCTAGCAATACCCAACCTATACCATTGACCCATATTAGCAGGAATGTAACGTTGTTAAGCGGATAATCGTTTTACCATAATTCATTTTATTATGAGTAAATGCAGGAGGTCATGAAGGCGTCGCTGGAGTTGGCAGCATTGTTGTACTTAAAACCATAACATGAGTGTAAGAAGCACCCTGTATTGGAATCCCAACAAAAACGGAAAGTCATCCCCTCTTACTGGTACAGTGATGAGACACCTTGGAGGCATTGGCATGGTAAAGTCCTGAAGAGACTACCTCAAGATCATAATTGAGAAGGGGCCTTTTACAGTACATAGGTTATAATATTGTAATCGGAATGACATTTTCAATATCATGACATAATATGTGTTATGATATTATTCATTATACATATGTAATACAATATCTATTTTATAACATTATGTGTGTTTTAATATCCTTTAGTCATTGCTAATGGGGGATTTTCTTGAGTCTGCCTCCGTACTTTTTGAACACATCAATGTCACATGCACGTGCATTAGTAATTCCTTTATAGGAAGACTTTATTTTAGTAAATGAAGCATATTTGAAGTCTTGTGTGTGTGTTATATCTGCTGTTTAGTTAAAACAAATCACAACAAAATTGGCAAACCTGTTTGACGTGGTAATGTCTGAGCTTACCACGATAGATACATCAGCAATGCGTGATACTTGTGGTCGGACAGAGGGTAAAGTCATCAACATTTCCAATCGACTTCTCCGCGCTTCCGTAATGGATATGGGGAATTAACTTGAAACACACTTCTCGCCTGCTATGACTGACATAGACCTAACAGCCAAAGTCAAAACAACCTGTTCTACTGAGGATCGTCCTGATGTTTTCTAAACACTGATCCGTAATGTGTGTTGTGAAGACGAGAACATTGATCGCCGGTATTTCGGTGATAGGGATAGTGAAGTCGATGAACTTTGGACAGTTGAAGAACCAAACATTTCATTATCTAATTCATTGAGGTATATTTATGATATATTTATATCTGAAATCGATTTTATGAAATAACACTAACATAGAAAAATAATCAAATATCACACGGCAAAGGAATCAATGTCCTTGTCGAACACAGATAAACCAAAACATTATCAAGAACAAAACAAAGAAACCATTGTTTTACTTAGGAACAGAGAAACCAAAATACCATACATAACACGCTAAAGGATGCAATGTCCTTGTGGAACACAGAGAGCCCTAAACATGATCTAGAACGTGGCAAAGGAACCATAGTTTACTTTGGGACAGGGAAACCAAAATACCAAACATTACACGGCAAAGGATTCAAGGTGCGTATTGCCTACAGGGGAACCAAAATACCATACGTTACACGGCAAAGGATTCAAGGTGCATATTGCATACAGGGGAACCAAAGCCCGAGTGCGGACAATTAGGTATCTCCTATTACACTTGTATACCCTTATTTACACTTATTTACACTATGATACTTCTTCCTTTACACTCACTTTCTATTTACACAATAACTATTTATTTACACTATGTAACCACTCTTCACACTAGCATATCCTATGTTTTATACTACGATATTTCTATTTACATTTTGATTTTTTTATTTACTCTATGATACTGCTTTAAGTACACGTTGCTTTTTTTAAATCGCGTTTTTAATATTTCTACTTACTCCCTACTCTATACGACTTTAATTAAACTTTGTGTTTTTTTCTTACACTTCGATATCTCTTTTAACACTTAACCGTTATAAGTTACACATAATTAAACCTGAATTTACACAATGACACTGCTGTGTCTTTATTTACACTATAAAATCTCTATTTACACTTTGATGTCTCTTTTTACACTTTGATGTCTCTTTTTACACTTTGATGTCTCTAGTAATACCACAATAGCTGTATTTACACTACGATTCAGCTCTATATAAACTATAACATTTATATTTACATTATATCTCAATTAACACCATGCCTCCATTAACATTGTAACAAGTCAATTTACAATACACTGATAATCACTTAACAAACTCGAGGGATATATTAAACGTCAAAACACACCCGCAGAATGTAATCAATTTACAGATCGTTGTGTTATTTATAAGCTTTGAATTCATCCCGGGCGGCGTTCTTAATTTGATTGAGAATACACCATCTGTCAGCTAGGGGGCTCCCTAACTACCTAACAGACTGGCACATTTATCAGAAATCTTAATCACTCACTTTTGCGGGGAAAAAATCAACAAAACAAAAAAATCAACAAAACAAAAAAACAAGATCAAACGAAATCGCCATATGGTGTTGTTAATGTCCTTTTTTATCTATAGTTTTTGTTTTCTATCTGCATCGACTGAATGTTTTTTAAAATATGTTTTATCTTACTTATTATTTAAGCGATTATTAGACGGATTAATTTCTGTTATCATTTACCTATTTCCAAAAGACCAGTATTACAATAAACGATATCTGCCACTGGGTCCTGCCTCCTTAACGTCCCAGGCAGTCCTTATAAAAGGCCAAACCTCACGGGAACGTTACTGTTATTGCTGGAATACTCCACATGAACGAAAGTCTATCATAACCCGTATATTGTATTATTCATGAAGCTAAACATAATTTCAAAGTAGCGACGGAAGGTAAAAACGAAGTAAGGATCAATAAAATCGGGTTTGACCGAGTAACGTCATGTGTGTAGTTTCGGGGAATAGTTTTGCTCGACCCGGGCCCACCTCATTATATATTCATGGGGGTTTGCCGCTTACAACATGATGCAAACGGGACAAGCAGCCCGAGATCAATATAGAATACAGCATAAAGGGTTGGTAGAAAATAAAATTAACCTTCTCATCCAGCAATTCCATTGTTAGGATGTCAGAGTTACACTTCAGAGCCACGATGCGTGGCGGTTGAACCCTGTTTCTCTCGCTGTTGTAGTGAGAATTTAGTTGTCACTGGGCTGGAGATAATTGCTGAATTATTCACGAAACTTTACAATAACGAAACTACGCATGTTTATAGTGTTTTTGTATGCAGATGATATAAATACGATTAAGAGTTCTAGAGAAGATGAATTGAAAGCTTGACTTTAGTCTGGAACACAAATGCGTTTGCATGTTAGAGGACCATTTACCGATCGGTTACAACAACAAATCGTCTGGCTAAACGTCGTATACCTTCAGACGGTCGGCGTTCTTTGGCGTCTGTACGAAGGTAGGCGCTTAAATTCTGTGTTTGATCACACGCTTAGAGCACTTAAATCTACATGAGCGTTGTACCGTAGTAGGGTAGTGATTTAATTGTTTCGTGACATATGTTTCTGATGAAATATATAAACACTTATTTTGTTTTCTTTTGATAATTTGAACTACTTTCGTTATGACATGTTTTAAATGATTACAAGCTTTGATATCAGACATACTACAGTGTGTGTATCGTTAAAATTGTACATGCGTTGATTCTATGACAGGTGATGTCAATATCTTGCACGTATTAACAAACCGATGGTCTATTTCAAGTTTGTTGACGTGTAATCTATATCAAAGGATTTCAGGTGAAAACATCGATAAAGTCTTACGGACAGTCTACGTCAAAACCTTGGTATATTATGGGAGGGTATGGTCTATGTCACACTATGTCAAGTACTAACAGGTGTAAACATAGAGAAAGTCTTACAGACAATCTACGTCAAAACCTTGGTATATTGTGGGAGGGTATGGTCTATGTCACACTATGTCAAGTACTAACAGGTGTAAACATAGATATAGTCTATGTCCTGACTTTATGTCAAACCCTTACAGGTATATTGTTTATGTGTCGCACCTTTTCAAGTACGTACATGTGTAAACATAGATATTGTCTATATCCCACCCTTATTAGTGTAAGCAATGACAGTCTATGCCATTACAGGTAAAAATGCAACGTTAAACACCGATATATGTGAAACTGCGCGTGAAGGCCATAACGAACCGTGACATGTGAAAATAAGCATTGGGCTATGTTAATCTCTTTCTCGTGATAACGTGCATGAAATCTTTGACAAGTATGTACAAGTGTCTATAATTAGGTAGTCTATAATAAGTATACGCAATATATGCCAGTGATATCGCAGCATGTGAATTGACAAATTTTCTTCCAGACTCTCTCTCTACAATTCACATATCCGTTTGAAGCCAATAGTTGACACATTTCCATTGTTTGCGGTTCCTGTGAAAACCTATGTTTACAAATATCGCCATGCTGACCAGTAATGTGAACTGATCTATTCTCACAGTGAGTGTTTTGCCGGATCTGTCGTAGACATATATATTATACTACGTAGCCATAAAAGTGTTTTTTAGCCAGCATTTCACTTAGACGTTCTATTTATAAATAAGCCTTCTCATTTGAGATTATCTTGTAACAGTCTGTTTGTTGTCATTTGCATCACTTTGTTGTCCTGTTTTCCTAATTGTTTTTGTTCAATTTTTCTTATCTAAATAATTAAATTTATTTCAGTTCAGTTGTTTTATTTCTACATATTTTTATTTTCGATTATCATCTATATTTTGATTCAAGTGTTATAATTTATCTCTGGCTAAATGCTATAATTTTCATATTTGTGTATGTTCCATTGTTTTAATGAATACATTTATTTGTATTCCATTGTTTTAATGAATACATTTATTTGTATTCCATTGTTTTAATGAATACATTTATTTGTATTCCATTGTTTTGATACACTATTTATGGTTTTAATTACTATTTTGTTTCTGTTCAATGGTTTGAATTACTACTTTATGTCTGTTAAATAGTTTCAATACTACTTTTGTTCCTTTTGAATACTTTCAATACTACTTTTGTTCCTTTTGAATACTTTCAATTACTTCTTTTGTTCCATTTCAAAAGTTTTAATCACTACATTTAATCCTTAAATGTTTAAATTACTATTTTGTTCCTTTTCAATGGTTATAAAAACTTTTTTTGTCCCTTTTGAATGATTTCAATTACTTCTTTTGTTCCTATTCAATGTTTTTAATCACTTTTGATTTTGATAACTTACACTACAAGTTTTGTCCCTTTTCAATGGTTTTAATTACATTACAAGTTTTGTTCCCTTTTTAATGGTTTGAATTATTTCAATTAATACATGTACTTTCGTTCCTTTTCAATAGTTTTAATATCTAATATTGTTGCTGTTCTGTGGTTATCGTTACCATTTTGTGTTTTGTTTTAATACTCTAGTTTTTATCACTGCATGTACATGCGTTCTGTTCAAATGTGTTAATCATTACTGTTGTGCTAATAACCTACTAAATGTTTAGATTTGTTTCGGTGTTAATTACAACACTTGTATGATATAGATACAATAAGCAGTGACGCAGTGGCATATGTAAGTTAAATATAAAACAATGTGATATAAAATTGGAAACGACTAAGTGTTGGTGCCGAAATTCTGTTGTCTTAACCCTCAACGAACACATATTCAGTGCAATATGTGTAAGAATATGATAATTTCATGTATATCATCTGATGGTGAAGTTTTTATCTCACGACTTGCATATTTTGTTTTTAATTTTACTATCACCGATTCAATTTGTGTCTTAATGCTTCATTACGCTAATGAACTTTGTTACAACTGTGTCTAATACTTTTGAAAAGTAGGAATATATTTGTATCGTTGAGTTAAGTTAAATTCCAGAGAATTGGGGTCGGTTAATACATTTTAACACAATCGTAGTTGTAGGCCTTGGTGTATACCTGTACACTGTATTATCACAACCAGTTTTGTTTTAAGTTATATTTTTCCGGGAAGATGTTGTCAGACCACCTACAGTCGAACAAAACTACTATTACATTTAACGATGTACGCTTTATGCATGAAAGATGGGACATGTATGCTGTAGTACTGATTTCCGCCCAGTTCCGTAATTGCGAGGCGCGAGAAAAACATGGTCTGGAATGCATGCGCTAATTGATACTCGTATACCACAGCGGCATGTGGGTGACTGTCCGGCTCATCCTAGATGCCAGTGAGAGGTGAACTAACCCCGCCGACAGTCCAATCTCTTCTCCTATTTGTCAGTCTGCATATCTCTCTTGCGTTTTCTCTCGTCATAAACCAGGTTTTTAGATTTGTATCAGAATGCGCTTTCTAATTATCTGTGGGTGTTTCGGCTGCTGTTTGTAATAAACTCGGTAGATAGGATACTGTACTGTTTTATTATACACGACGCGTTACCACGCTTATCTACTCAGCCCTCTATGTAACTGACCAACCTAAACATGCTGTAGTACATGGACCATCATGTACACAATAGCTAGATGGCCAAGGTATTCGGGGATGAAAGGGGTGGTAAGTTTTTATTGTCCTTATCTATTCCACTTGTTCGGGGCTAGTTACACATAAAGGTGTACAATAGAGATACACATTGATGGTCATGTGTTTAGTTACCTATTCACTTCCGCTTGTGGGTGTCTAGTGACATATCAAGTTATCGAATAGAGATATACAAATGATGGTCATGTGTTCGCTGACCTATCCACTACTTATGGGGTACTAGTTATATCCAAGTGTCAAAGAAATATACAAAGATCTATGGATATGTATTCGTTGTGACCAGATTTGTGTATTCACATGTGATATATCATCTGTTGATAAAATCTGTGTTTATTCAATAGTACAATGCTTAAAACCTTTATTGAAAGATGTATTACTCTTGATACACTATGCATGTTACTATTGTTAAACTATCACTGTTATGAACGATAAGAATGTGCAACAAATCACTGTGTTTTGATTTTGTATGATAAGCTATAAAACCCGTTACTCTCGCTGGTCGAGACTAGTACTTAAGCATTCCTGTTATACATACCAAAGACACATGGGTTGTGTTGTTCTTTGGTTCTGTTGTTGGACCACAAACTTCTCTCGCCTGTAGATAACGGTGTGATTCCCTACACTGTAGTGCTGTGTTTTGTGCCTAGACTTTTTCTCTTTCTCATAATTAACATCGCCTATTCTCTTCTGCGCGGTGCTGGAGATGTAGGCGTTAAGACGTCTTTTGTTCGTTTATGTGTTTAAACCGTGACTCCGCGGCCTTCAAAGATAAGGATCGCTTTACAAAAATAGCCAGATTTTCGTTGATCCTGTAAGTACTGACAATGTACAATGACACATGCTTTTACTGCTTTATGAAGGATTTTATCACGCGCATGTGTTGAACTATGGTATGCAATATTTCTTCTATAGAATGCATGTCCATTTTTGGATGAAGGAAAGCGGAAAGAGCATTTGTTTGTTGAGTGTTTATTTGTTTATCGACACAAAAGAGAGGTCATTTAGAGCAACAAAATGGTAAATAGAAAACACTGTACAGTAGATAACTTCAAAGTAAAATCACGAATAAATGGTATTTAAACTATAACAGCTAATAATAATGTGAACCTTCACCTAAATAGTCTGTGTCTTATTACCAATACTCCTTCGAAGATGGATTGAAGGATAACTGGTCTGGGAATTTAAAAAAAAAGAAGAGAAAAGATAACCCTACATACCTGCTAAGTTATAAAACATATCGCTAACCAGTTTTAGATGAACACAACTTATCATAAAATGTTAAACACTGAATGGCCCGTCGCATTGACTAAAGTACGGCTGGGCTTAATATTTAAGCAAATAAGCATGAGTGGCATGTGATTACCAGGCAAGAAACCCCAAAACAATACGGTAACATACTTACATAGAGTGTGGAGGGGTGGCGAAAACCGGAGGAATATATAGCTAATTCATCACTTGTGATAACGCCATAATGTTTCTAGTAATGAACACTGGAACTATTATGACAAACCATGTGGGACAATTTCTCACGAGGCGTCGTTCATAACGTACATTGTATTTAAGCGATGATAATCCAAACTGGCATTGCCCTTAGAAAAGAATCCCTTCCAAGTAACAATGTTGGTATAGTACAACATTCTTCCTGAACAAATTAGCAGGGACATCCCCAGAACGTGCCCTCACGTGCCGGAGAGAGGGCACGAGGGAATATCTTGGTGTTTAGCCGTGACGACCTTTGTAGACTGCACCTGGTAAGGTGAATGGTCGCGGTTCTAATGAAGGAAATTGTCTTGGACAATCTGGTTCCGGTTTTGTGTTTTCGCGATATTTATGTACGGGGTTATGCCAGTTTACGGTCGGGACAGCTTTGAACAAAAACAATGGCACTCCTTTCTTCTTTTGTTTCATTATGTTTTTGCGGTGATATACGTTGCAGACGTGTCTTGCGTTCAAAAGATGATTCACAGGATTTAATTACTAAACCTTGTACCAAAAGATGAATACCATGTAACAAACCTATTGTAATACTACTACCATCTCCTACTAGCAGGGACATCCGTACGCCTTGCCTTTATGCATGGATACCCCTACGCCTTGCCTTTATGCAGGGATACCCCTATGCATTGCCTATTAGCAGGGACATCCTTGCGTCTTGCCTATATGCAGGGATATCTCTACGCCTTGCCTATTAGCAGGGATACCCCTACGCATTGCCTATTAGCAGGGACATCCCTACGCCTTGCCTTAAAGCAGGAATATATCTACGCCTTGCCTACTAGCAGGGACATCCCTACGACTTGTTTACTAGCAGGGACATCCCTACGACTTGCCTACTAGCAGGGCCATTTTTACGTTATTCTTACTAGCAGTGACATCCCTACGACTTGCCTACTAGCAGGGCCATCTTTACGTTATTCTTACTAGCAGGGACATCCCCACGCCTTGGCTATTATCAGGGACATCCCTACGCCTTGCCTACTAGCAGGGACATCCCTATGCCTTGCCTACTAGCAGGGACATCCCTATGCCTTGCCTACTAGCAGGGACATCCCTATGCCTTTGCTACTCTACACATGTTACCATCTCTGTCTAAATTCAAAGCTACTTAACATATTGAAGAGCTGTTTTTGCTGGTTTAGGGATCACTTTGCATATTTGTATAAGTATGTATAACAGTTCACACTTAAATAGACATTTACTTCACCTATTCTAAATACTGCTGCATATTTGTATCAATAAAACTATCTGTCGCTGTATTATATGCTAATCTACACAATACCAGTGATCCTCCGATAATGTTTGACTATATTTCACTACAAATAGGTCTTTAATGGTAATAGTATTTGAGCGTTTGTTTTGCGTGTATCCGCTATTATAAATATGTAATATAAGTACTTTTTATAAGGGCATTTTATTATTTATGATATTGTTACATACATGAACAATTGTTACGTAATAAACATCAAATGTACATTTCACTCGTAACAAAGAATTGTTATGGGATATATGCATTGTCACATGTACATTTCACTTGCAATAACTCTAAAATAACGGCGCATGCATCCCTAGCCTGTTGATGTTATTGAAATAATAGCTTCTGAACATCAGAATGACTAGCTTGGCGCCGTGCAATAACACGACTGGGTTCACTCCTTTCGACTCCAGACATACATAGGCACAATTACAATTACAACGACCAGAACCAATGAAAGTCAGCCTGAATCGTCGTGATCACAAAAAGACCTCAATAAATCCCGATAAACGGCTACATAGGAATGGCCTTGCTTTCAAGAATCGCTTTAGAAATGGGATTCCTGATTTTTTCAAGAATGTTTATGTAACTAATTTGGTCTAAATTGATACATCATTGACAGTAATTTAAAGTTTTAAGCCTTTTTTTCGTAAGATGTAGGAAACAAGTCTTACTTGATAAATGGACCGTTCGTTTAAATGGCTAATATAAAGGGAATTCGGAGTGTTGTTCACGTTAGTTTTGCGAACATGCTCTGAGAAATGATGTGCACATGAAGAGACAGTTTTATATTAAGATTTTTTTTCGAAGCCATTATTGCGATATGCAATTCGGATTTTCGAGAGCTCGACAATGTAGACAGTATATTTCGCTCGCAATCTGGAGGTTAGTTTTTCTGATGATTATTTCTTTTTGGTTCCAAATTACTTGTTGACTCTTGGAGAAAATACCGTCAATACGGAAATTTGCGGGACACTGATCCCCTGATAAACAGGTTCTTATATATTAATACAGTATATCTTAGATACTGTTTGTGACAAACTAAACAGGTCATGCAGAAGAAAGTGCCCCGGTTTTAATCAAGAAACGCAGAAAACATCAGCAACCTCCACTGATTCCATTTTAATTCCTTAAGTTATACAACGTTTGATGAACAATGGTTTTGGACGTAATTTAATTTCATATCCCTATGGAAATGACGAAGAACGAGCAAATTGCAGGGTGATACAACAGGCCGATTCTTTCCCTGAACCTACACAGTGTGACCATTTGTTTGTTTCCGGTGGAACGTCTTCGCAACATCCAGGATCATATGAAGACTGGATGACCAGTTATAATCCAGAAATTATTGTGCCAGGTGTAATTTTATTCCTGATGCTCCATGATCCTTATTAACATTTAACTACGTACCTAAACCACACACCTTTTAGGTGCATATTCTTACCTGTGTAGCCGACCCTGGGTTACGGTATACTCTATATTTGCCATGACTAATTTGTTGATTAACAATGAAAATATAAAACGTTAACTGGCATATATTAGCCATCAAGTCTACCACTGCCATCCTTACGTTTACAATTTGCAATATAAACCGTACTATATAAACGTACATGTACCATTTGGCGTTTTCTTGACAAAAACACTCAAAGGGATCATCATATTTCGGTATTATTTATGGAATCCTGGAACCATTGAGACAATTACCCATACTGTTTATCTCTTTCTTTGTAAATATAATATATGCTTAAGTGGAACCATTTCTTGCCAATTTCCTCCTACCCTGACATACTATATTAAACGGAAGATGAAAAGAGACAAGAGTATCAAATATCGGGAGTGTATTTCCGGAAGTCTCCTACCGATGTATAATGAGTCGCTGAATTGTCTGACCGATGTATCTAGGTCACCAAAAAGACATTGACATTAGTGCTACAATAGTTACCACGTGCGTAGATAGTGGTAGGTACCACATATACGTGATTATAAATCACTCGCGTACATAAGCACGTGAGTTATGGTAAAGAGGCCTCCTACATTACCCTAAAAGTTATTACTATACCGAGAGTTTTGACAACTACCAACTATCATTCGTGTTGGCATTCAGAACATGATGCCCGCGGTTTTACCGGCCATTGTCCTCCTTCGTTAGGACACGAGCTACTTAGTGATGATACCTTTGACCTCATTACTCGAGTCGGGTACTTTGGTATACTCCCTGTTTCAATTGACCCAAAAATTGTTAGGATTATTTTGCGCGTATGGATAATTTAAAAAGCGCATAGACGCTCATATTTCTGAATCAAAGTTAATGTACTTGCTCCGAATAGGAGTCAGCTCATAGTATGAGCCCTTATACATATATAGAGGATCTGTTAGTTTCCCTTCATATTTGATTTATGATACAAGTTAAGGGTTTTTCATGTTTGCGAGCCTCTGGCGAACAAATATGAAAAATCCAAAACGAGTATCATCAATCTTAAGACTCGTTTCATAAATATCATATGTAATGGAAACTCGTGTAAGATCCTATATTTATGTGATGGTTTTATTACACTGCATAACACGGTATTCATATGATAAATGTAGTTAGAGGAAGTTTATTATTTTTCTTCCATGAGCAAAATTAAACGTAGATTTCCATAAATACTCCACGCGTTGCCCCGCAAGAAGATACTTATATTCCCGTGGGATACATAAAACAAGCTCATGTTTTGTTTAATAATTCATAAGAGATAATTAAAAAATGATGTGTAATAATCCCATGTGATTTTAGTTTTAAACCTGCAACTAGAAGCTTTGAGATTTTTATTTGATCATTAAGTATTTATAATGTACTAGCTGAAGTTTTTAGTCGGAGGTCCAGTTTAACCCACACAGACGCTTAATGCTTTATTGTACCTATGTAAAACCCACGGCGGACCATGTTTAATGTTGGTGTTGGCTGCAGTCGCCTCCGTCATAATTCTTGTGTATTGCTGTTGGTATTCATTATTTCCTTAGGGGAGTGATATATAACGAACCTGACTGAACCACATCCCTGACTAACTCTAAACAAAACACTTGTAATGCAAGGATCTGAATGCTATCACCATTCTTTGGTACAAAACATTGCATGATGGAGTATAAATTGCTATGAATACTGTAGTGGATAACCTTCCACCTTATCTTGGGTATAAACCATTGTATAAGATAAAATAGTATGTGTATATAGGAAATACGCAGGGTATGTTTGTAGGGGATCAATTCTTACTCTCTCTATACAGAGCATAGTTTGGAATATATGTGTTTTATGAATTTTGTTGGGAATCAAGTCAAACTCTCTTTTTTTGTACAAATATAACATTGTACACTAAATGGAGTAAGGATATCAAAATCTTTGTCTCAAGCAAATAAGTACGAATTAAGGACAGAAGATACAAAAATGTTAGATCTGTACATCGAGATATCTACCCCAACCCAGTCCTTTGTACATTGTATCAGATAGCATTGTTGTGTTGTTCTGTGTACACAAAGACCAAAAACATGTGGTTTGACATCTGTCACGTGGTGATATGCCAGGATTGTTTTTTAAAGTGATATTTCCAACATAACGTCGACGATTTTGTTCACTAGTGGATGGGAGTGTCTATGACACGATATGCTTTGATCATCGGCAGGTGTTGACTAATTTTCGATGTGTCAGCGCATGATATAAACACGTGCAGTTTATTGTATATCATACACACATGCATATACAATGTATGTTGTAAATTATGTACGCACGCGATCTATTTATACCCGTTGAGATTGCCTCTTTATCCCTCACTCGAGAATAAAAACATTGTATGTACGGTGTACTCAGTAACGTTATTAACATATCTGGTTATCAACATTGATGCCCGCGTTTCGCCAAGTACGTAACAATTTCAGTACAGATCAAACGGAGACCGAGGCTCATGTTATCGACACATTTACACGTTACACTTCTATCAATGGCCGCCAACAGTTTTAATTAGAAAATAAGATAACGACCTTTCTCTCGTAGTATGATGTTTTACAACAAACAAACTTGATCTCTACGTTATTTCTGGATAGGAAGAACTCACCAACATTCTTCATATCATGCTTTACTTCCTATAACATTTTGACATCAACAGAACGACTGGTGCCGTCAATTTGTTTCGTTTGTTTGTGTTTTACGTCCTGTTGTCAGCTATGGTCAATTAAGGACTTGCCAGGCGGTGGTGGTGGTGGTGGAGGAAAGCCGGAGTTCCCGGAGAAAAAACACCAACCTACGGCCAGTACCTGGCGACTGCCCCATGTAGGCCTCAAACCCGCGACTCTAATGGAAGTCATTGGTGTTAATATCATCGGGGTTTGACGTATCCTAAATGGAAACCGAAGTTAAAAGTTAAATGTTCTACGGAGAAGATTTCTTTGTTTATTTTCATATCATTTCATAATCAAAATGTGTTCATTTCGATATCTTGTTTGTACCTGTTAGTTAGGCAATTATGTGCAGGTGTTTTCAAGCAGTTGGGATGTAATTACCGTAACATTTGTTTGACGATAGAGTCGTTATTCTTAATGTTTTGATAAATTACTTTTAATAAAATCCTATTTAATTTTCAATAGTTTTTACAACTTATTATACAAATAAAAAGAAAAATATGCAAAGAAAATACGAAGAAAATCGAAAAATACTACCGCTGAAGCAATTTATCTCCAAACTATGTGGCAAAAAGGCATAATATTTTAATATGCAACAGGCAAAAATTGTAAAGAATTGATCTTATCTGATAATGGCAAATTCCATTATAACAAATGAACACCATTACGAATCCATTTCATATTTATTTAGATTTAAATTGACATCTTGATAACGATTATTCTTCACCAAGACGTATGTTGAGAGGAACAGAGTGATACATAATAAGTTATACACACTACAAAACGTTTTGGCAGCTGTCTTCCACTTTCGGAGGACGGGTGTAACGACACGTGTTGCGCTATGTGTATAGCGACCCCGACTGTCTATTTCCAGTGTTTGGGAGGGAGTATTTGGGTGATCACTGCCAACAGGTTGACACCAGTACATCTATATAAATATAGCTCATTGTCCTGGCACGGCCTGATAACGTTTGGCAATGGCACCGATGTGTGTTATCTGGGACTGGTGATGCCGTCTCGGTACCGTCTTAGTATCAAGACAACTTCCGGTTGTTATTACATTTATAAACCCATAGCAAACGGATGAATCTAACTTCCGGTTAAATGCCTTCATAATCTTACCGAATATAGTATGGCGGTGTCGGTTATGAAGAGTATATCATCCCGGTATTATACATGTTATTGTAAATTACACAAATAAAAAAAATAAAAAGCAGAACCATACAAGCATGGACAATCTAACATTAATAAAAAAAACCAATCTAAACAAACATTACTCCAAGAAATACTGAAAAATGACATTTGATAACGACGTAAGGTACCCGGTAATATTCTCATTGTGTTCCGGCTTTTTTGACGTCCAATTGATTTAGCATAAATCTGTCAGCGCATAGTGAATATAAACCGAAACATTGACACAAAAGAATATATGTCTTTTTATGGGAATATAGAACGGTCTGTTTATGAAAAATAAAGGCCGATACCCTGACATGAACGCACGAATGTCAGTCTTTCGTGAATATCGGAACCCTGAAATGAACGAATCTACGACCGCCTACGGATAATATATATGAGCAAACTTGACATGAACGAACCTTTTGTCAATTTACGGGAATACTGAACGGAAACGCCAAGTGAAAAAACTCTTTGTCTGTCAAGGGAGACATTGAACAGGAACGCTAACAAGAGCCAACCTATGTCTGTTTAAGCGGTGTATATACCGAAAAGCTAAGGTGCATTCTACATACACCTGCGACTGCACTGCAGTACTTTGGTCCGGGATATTTATCTATAATATAATAATGAAATCTCCATATTACGTTGTCTACTGGCAGATAGTCCACCAGGCGGAGTTGTGTACACTGGGAGTATCTTTCTTTACGTCATCTATTGGTTTCCATAGTGTAAAATACACAGAAAACAGACAATTCAATTAGTTTAAATGATTACTTTTTGGAGAAAATGCAATTTGGAATCTATGCTAACACCACGCCAACATTAAATCAGACTTGGAATATCTCCGATTTCCAGCGGGGAGCCGATGACATTGATCCTATGTTACCAAATCTTTACCGAATAGCGTAAGCGTCAAGTATTCCAAATTCCGGAGACGCAGCTACGCCGGTTCCTTTATTAGAGATCATACTAATGCTGTGAAAACTACAAACATTATAAAACCTGACACATTTAAACGCCAGAGGCTAAGCAGTGTAGATCAAGCCGTGAAGCATCTTTAAGTAAAAGATTAGCCTGTATGTTAGAAGGATCAGACACGCCACAGTGATGGGATTAGAAACAGCATGCAAGGTTGAGGTGTTAAACTAGTGTTAAATTCGAAACAATTTCTTGCCTGACGTTTGTAAATTAGTCACAACACGGAACGCTAACGAAATTTAAATCAGGGATGCAACAGTGTGAAACATAGCAGTAATGCAATCTAAAAGTCTATTTCAACTAGGTTACGGGGGGTAAGTAAACGATTGCCTGTGTGATCAGCTATTCCTGTTTGTAACGCCTTGTAAAGAGGGTAACACCATGCAGTTAAGTACCTTGAAGTACAATGAGTAAGGGTGACCCTAGTGCCTTACCCGACACCTGTCCAACATTGGTCTATATACGGGTAGAAAGTTATATCAATCTCCGCCGTTGGGAGCGCTGTTTTTTCCTATTTTACCACAGAACAAAACTGTGGCTACCAAACCGGATTCTAACATGGAAGATGTCTTACTTTTCATTGGTAAAATTAAACTCTTACGTCACATGTCATAGATACAGTGCATCGAAACCAATTAACGAAAACATTGGTAAAATTTCCATTTCTGAAGAACTTTTCAGGCGTCCGATTGAGTTGATATGAATGTGAAGACCGTGCCCTTCGTATTGTCTTCTCTGTAAAGCAGGTTTTCGTTTTGATTTCTATGGGGTTATTTATACACATGAACAAGCACTTTTAAACGAGAAATTTGTCTCTCAGTTTCCTTTCGCGATTTTAGATCCTCACAAAACATTCGTTCGTTTGAAGCTAATGTAATCGCGAAAATAGGTATTGGCTAAACCATTCACACTTAACACTATACAAATTAAACATCTATCAGCCCAGTTATAATAAACCTTAACATCAACTCGTTACTACAAATTTCTTTGGTTAATGGCATATGTTTACTAGTGCCTTTTTTGCTTCTTGCTAACGGCCTCTGGTTCCTGGATCCTGGTTCCCGGACCCTGGTTCCCGGCCCCTAGTTATTGGCTTCCGTTGATCAGTTCGAGGTAGGGTTAACGAAGGTTTGGCGGACGTGCAGGTTACCATGCATATTTCGCGATCGCGAATGTTTTTGACGTAAGGGTACATGCGCATAGCTGTCATGATGTCGTGGGAGTTAGATAGAACAGGCTAGACTTATCTCCCCGACCCAGAGTCGCGTTACACCTTTTCAGTATGCGTCTATTCAGTGGGCTGCATCAGAAAGAGCGTTGCTGTCTAGTTGGAGGCGATCTCGTGCAACTCTGAACAGTTTTTATTGTTTTGAAGGGAACACACTAACACTTTCAAAGTTTGAAAGCTCTTTTTCTATCAGTGTTTTCGTTTGTACTTTGTAAATCTGCACACATGCACCGTTGTTAATGCAGACATTTAAACATTGGGCGTTCGCATGTAAGAAAGCGTAAAACGTCCAGTTCTTTGACAACCTTGACTCTCCAAGTACACACTACGTATGGTGTTCGGGAATACGTGATGTTTTGACACGTCACTTTATAGTGCACATCAGTTCAAACACAAATAGTAGGCCGGCTCTGATTATTCAGACAATGAAACGACCATCGGATTTTAGTTATGCATATATATACATATTCAAAGTTTTGATAGTAACGTTTAGAGAAATATTCAGTTATTTGTATATGTTAGCTATGTTACGAATTAAGATTTTAAGTGAAGTAATTGACATTGATATATGTTATAGCTTTACGCAACGAGTGATACCTAAAAATATATTCTAATAAACATGTTAATGTTTAACTGACGGACAAAACTGTTACAGATCCCATAAATAAACTGTCAACAGCTGTTTTGTTAATTAAAATCTATTTTAATGTATTTATTAATATTTATAACGTGACTTTACACGTATTTTGCCTCGGTATGGACCGTTACACGTGTCGCAACTCGGTACACTTCCTGTCGTGTGTGTCTGGCTTTGTTAAAGACCATCAGTGTCTGCAACAGTCGTGTACTTAATGAACTCGTATAGCTCTCGCACTTTAAACATACACAAGTATTAGTGTATAACTTTCTTTACGGAATACCTTGATTATAAATTTTCCAGATATTGTAATTAGACAGGGCAATATACGGTTTCAGAAGCATGGCTTGCCATACTGTTCATTCTTTCTTGCTTTTTTTTCCCAAAACCAAACCAAATCCCCGGTTGGCATATAAAAAGAAAAAGACAACTTTTGGAAATAGGGCCAACCAGAGCAATCCTCCTTTCCATTGCCAAAGGGAACAATTGAAAACGTGGCTATCCAAAACTCCACCCTAGAGAATTTACGAATTAGAACTAACATCTGTATTGCGATAGGTAACATTTTAAGTACGGTTAACTAAACCAACCACCTGCACCACTGTCACATCAAACATTTGGAAAAGCAGACTACCTCCGCTATAGTCCCAATAACATGTATATAGCTATCACCAACAACTATATTTCCTATTTGTCGGGAGCAGGTTTTGAAAATTCTGTGAAACTTGCTGTCAAATTGCCTTCAGAATAGAGGTCTAAGAAACAACTAACCTTACCAGTGTCTGCAGAATAGAAATATCCGAATCAACACAGCTTCCCATTGCCAACAACAAGGTTCATAAGCTTTGATGGGACTTTTACGTCTTTATAAAAGCTAACGACATCTATCATGGTGGGAAAGACTCACGTAGTAGAGTTCGACATAATAGGAGATGTGAGTGTATATTTATAAAATGTTCTTCATGAACACTTGTAGACATGCCTGTACAGCAGATTATTTTAACTGGGCGTCTTATAATGTTGATTTATGTACAAGGAATTTAATGGATATAACAGATATGTCATTGATGGTTCTAAGGTCTGTTTGGTTTTGATCAATGCAGATATAGTTTCTGAATCGGGAGCAGATCAATAGAGGCTAGGTCTACTGACTGTAAATGTCGGCAATAAAAAACGTTTTAAAAATATTAGACAGTGAACTATTATAATAGGGAAACAATTTGTGTGTGTTACCTATATGCTGTTTTGTATATATACTACTTAACTTTAAATAGCATTTAAGTTATGTAGTAGAGATTTGTGAGGGTCATGACGGGATCTCTCTCTCGGTCGGTTATAAGTGACATAGCGCTGTTTAATACAATCCATACCATAGGGATATACCAATGGAAGGAAAGGTCGACATGGTCCTCCTTGACAATTAATTATCCAAATGCAAATCAGTCAATCAGAAAATGGATTTTATCTTTTATTGCTTAATTTGAACATTTTATATTACATTCCATCGTAGAATGACCTATTTTCAATGTATGATTTTTTGTTTTTTTCAATAGTGATATTACAATTACCGTCCGTGTGTCTGCTACATCTGAGTCTAGCCTAACGCTGTGTACACGCTCCGATGACAGAAACCACCTTTCATTTCCAAGATAGCGACCTAATAAATCAAATTGCTCCAATCACTGATCAGAATGGTGTTGTTATCGATAACAGGTAGCAGTATCGATCTCCCAACCACTCTGTCTGTTTCCGGTGCTCTGATATTCTCTGTAATGAGCACGTTTTTTCTGTCACTTTGTATGTAGTATTGAATTTAAGAGATATGAAGAAAGTCAAACAGTATGCTTTACCGGATGTATAATGTAGATACATACTTTTGCTTTAAGCTGTTATTACATAAGCATTATATCTATTTTTGGAATTTCCGTAATTACTATTTCAATAGCTCTTCCATGCGATCCATACTCGGAACCCCATGTTGTGGTTAATTATCCATGAAGGCGATAACCGGTCTTTATCTCTGCATGTATAACTACGAAGGTGACCGAGACGTGATGGGGTTGTATTCGGACTATATGATCATTGTCTGCGCAATGAAACAACCTATAAAGTTCACGTGCATTAGAGATTGGTTCTGGAAACAATTGCGATATACAGGGATGACAGAAGAAAGTTCCATTTTAAGCCATTGTTGTATACTTTATTTATCAATATATAGGAAGAACTATGTAATTCCAATGGCTGACGATATTGTACTTCTGTCGTGAACAAAATGTAATCTAGATGTTTTGATAAATATGTTACATATATAGCTGTAAATGGAGATTTAAGTACAACGCCTCAAAAACATGTGTTGTAGTTTTAAATTAATCAAAAACATGTTATGCCAGATTCTCACGTAACTGGCGCTGGGGTGATGAAGCTGTAAATGAATCTGAACATATCTCACATTTTGGAATATTGTTAAATAAAATTCGAATTTGGTTGTCCAGATAATGAAAATGTACTGCAGAAGCTAAGAAGCCCCTGCTTACATGTAAATAGGAAGACGACACCCCCTCTCATTGGTCTGAAGCTGTTTCGCTCTGTAACACTTCCTTGCAGCTTATTTGGCTCGGAATTATGGTTTTCATGAAATATGAAGGATTGGTCACGTCTAGAAATAATCCAACATTTTGGTGCAAAAGCCATTCAGTGCTTTAACTCCAGGGCACATACTAGTTTTATTGTCTATAGAGAGTAATTGTGAAAAAGCGATAGAACGTATTCGTATATAATCGCAACTTCTATTTCCACATCATAGGGTTTATGAAACATCCCAGCAAACACAAGCAGACTCCAGCACTATGTATATTGTCTAAAACCAATTCACAAAGTTTGCCGAATATGCTAGAAACGTGAACAAGTCATGAAAAGTCATTTTAGGAACGAATATTTGTCATGTTAACATATATCATTACTGTCAACCTATATTTAAAAAATGTGTACATCGACTTGTTCTAAGTATCAATATTCTGAAACAAAACATGTTTTGAAAACCTATTAGATTTCTTTGTTAAGTTTTCATACCCACAGGATACAATACGCACTCTCTACGCCCCGTCCTATGGCATTTATCAGCGCCGGGATATTCCATCTGACAGGCGAAGGTAACGGATATGGCGGAGCTGTCAGAACGAACCGGCCCCGATTCTTGTCGCTAGATCGTATCGTCCCGATTTATCATACAACCACTTAAACCGCAGCAGATAGAATGGAGGGACCTACATACCTGTTTTTTTGGCAATTCCTCGTCTCCAAAACAGCCGCCACATCGCCCGATCTACCCAGGAGTTCCCATTGCTCATCTCAGGCTTGAATGATAAAGTATGGAATCTTGTTAATGATTCTTGACAATGCTTCCTCTGAACAAGACATCAACATACAATAGACAATATGAAAAAAAAGTTGGAAGTCCCGTCGCGATGGAAATGAAATGTTGCAAGTTGGAAAGTTGTGCTGGTACAGGAGAGTCGCAGTTATTCTGAGACCATTATATTCTGTGACTGTGCTGAGTTTTTCAGGAATCAATTTTCCGTGAATTCAAGTACTAGCGTGAAATATTCTACCCCCTTTCAGAACTCTAGGTTTCTGTAGCAGGTGCAATGCAAAATTTCATTTCATTTTGGTGTCTCTTCTGTTCCATTAGCTTGTTTTGTCACAGTTATTGTTTGGCGATACATAACAGCATTACATTAGTGCCTCTGCGGTCCCTGTGGCTGCCTGTTCGTACTGTCTATTATTTGTGGTATTCTTACTTTCAAACTCCCAAAAGTGATTGAAATGCTGATACATATAATGCATGCAATACTATAGCACTGTGGTTTCTTTTGAATGTCAGCTGAATCCAAACATAATTGAATCCAAGCAAGTGTTAACAATAACCTTGTAGCTAGAATTTTTAGAATTCAGCACGATTTTCAGAAAATCCTAATCTTCAATTACATGTTGTAGCCAGTTATAAAGGGTTGTTCAGACATCTTCCTCTTTTTGTTGCATTTTTACATATGTAACGGATGCTTTTGACATGCATTTTCATGTTTTTAACTCAAATTCCATAAAACAGGCCTAAATGAACGAAATGACCAAATGGTTCAGTGTAAGTAGGTCATTCCTTACTTTGAATTGGTAAATTATTGTACAAAATAGATATACGTTTCATGATCACCCAAAAAGACAATCAGAACTTTGATATAAACGTTTACTGTATAATATAGTAAAGGATACTAAACACCTGGATCAAAGTTATGTCTCTGGTACAAAGTACATGTACCTTTAGAGAAACGTAACTTATCGTCAGGTGTCCGTGTCTATGGTCAGTTCTTGATTATGTATTGGCTTAAACTAATCTGTTAAACTTGTATGACAACTTATTGGAACTGTTTATGATTATCTGTGTTGACTCGACAAGAACTTCATCTGAAGCGAGTAACAGGAACATATCAGACTTTCTGCAGTGATGTGGCTACCCTAGAAAGGACAATCCTTTAGCAAGAACATTTTTGTTCAGGGAAAGGTATCGAAGTGCACCCTACTGTATCCGCAATCCCTTATTAGAGGACGATTAATCCTTTGCGTAAGGCACTATTTATTTCTTTTCAATGACTACAATGCTTAATTTTAGTGAAGAACATTATATTAAATAATTGTCTGTTTCCGTATAGAAAGCAAACATAATTACATTTTTATAAGGTATTTGGTTTACATATCCAGTAAAGCCTAAACAGTAGAAATATTGATTTATGAGAGCCGAAACTGTGAACAGAGTATTGAAAATAGCCCAAATGAATAAACAAGATAAAATGACCTTCTTTCTTTATGTTCAACGGGATTCGCCAGCTAATGACACACGTTGTTTTTGTTTATATTAGCCGAGTTCCCCCGCCCATACACGAGCCCAACCCCTGTGTTGACTAACGTTATTTTCGTTTTCATTAAAAGAGTTTTCCTCCCTGTGGACTGACGTTTATACTCATGTTGCCTGGGTTTTCCTCTATTGACCTGCGTTCCTGCTGCCCCCAGCACCAAACCCTTAACCAGTGGACTGACGTTTATACTCATGTTGCCTGGGTTTTCCTCTATTGACTTGCGTTCCTGCTGCCCCCAGCACCAAACCCTTAACCAGTGGACTGACGTTTATACTCATGTTGCCTGGGTTTCCCTCTATTAATTTGCGTTCCTGCTGCCCCCAGCACCAAACCCTTAACTAGTTGACTGACGTTAAACCCCAAAATAAATAGTACTTTTAACATTCATGACAAATCGTTGACGAAAGGCTTTTTGACTATCTTAAATATAGCATTTGTATTTATAGAAAGCTCCTTATGCTCTTCATTTGGAAATCCCAATTTGTGGCATGCCGACTGGCTGTGTTTTACTTTATTGTGTGTTATCAAGAAGTTTTGAGTTTTTACATATATACTATATTCCTGGTAGAGATTCACCCCGTTAGTAAAAGCAAAATCATCACACGACATCTACATATAACGCTAATCAGTCATATATATACCTATCACAGACTAATTGCAGTAATATTGTGGCGAGATTAGTATCATCACAATTTTCCGTAACCAGTTCTTCTGTAAAATTCAATAATTTAATGTTATAATGGCAATAAGTTTTGGGCTGTATTTTTTTTGCGTCTATGTGAAATATGAATTGTATAGACTACATAAATGTCCTATGTATAAACACCCCTTGTAGCTTTAACAATGTATACTGCATACTAGTATGTAGGTCATTAGACATAATGAAGTTACCTGGTACCTTTCTGTACCTGTATGACCTCACTGTGACCTATTCGTTGTAGGGAATGGAAATTACCTACCCTAGTGTCCAACTTGTTAGCAGTGCTGGATATTCCTGTCAATTATTTATAACGAATACATTTAATTGCTCATTGCTGTTTTCTCTATTGAAACTTTACACAATGTTTATGACCATCAGATGCTACCTGCGAACGTCGGCTTTTTAATGATAAATTGAGGTATCTGTTTTGTACCGACTTGTGTGCAATAACTCATGAACATGAACTCGTTTATCGGGCTCACAAGTTACATGTGGCGAGTAATTGCAGAACGTATATAGCAAAATAAAAATGTTCACAGATGTTATTTTATCACTTAAGCGAAGCAATATCATTTTAATTTAGATCTATATGCAAATGTGCTGAAATATTTGATTCATTGAATGTAATGCTAAAATGTATGACATAAATCATATACATAATAAATTACGAAAATTTAACATTACTTAAAGACTAAAATTGGACGATTCCGTCTCGGTAAACAATGTTATAACATAAAAAATTACTAGTTGTGTAACTCCTTTCATGGTTGGGCGTTTTACAAGGTGACAGAAGGCGTTGTGTGACTTCTGCCTTTAATTTGTTTAGCGGCGTCTGGGACGCATGCATTCTTTGTGCAAACAGCATTATCAACTAATGTGAGAGAATCGTGATTTTGTAAGTGGGGACCTGCTGTGACCTGCTTAGCCACAGGGGAGATAGATCTACGCAACTTTATACCACATTTTGTAGCATGTCTTCAAAAATTGTCGGTTGCGTACTTGCCGAAGGTCGTTTCAGCTGACACGTAGCCTATCTATAATGCAAAGGAAAATCCTGTTTTGTAATACTTTCGTCGTCTTAATTTGGTTTACACCGTAAGTATATAGTTTGTAGACGGGTGATATCAGTAATCGACTTTAATAAGGAGAGCGAAAACAGATAAAGTCGTATCTATAAAATGGTATTTACCGTCTGGTAAAACCAAGATAATACTTTGTTGGCTTCCATCATCAAATGCAGACGTTGCTGGTGCTACTCATAAAAAGAGAAACATCATAATACCATTTATGAATGACGAATATCCCCGTAAAACGGCGAACGACACGCGCACCGTGGTATCAGTGAGGTGGTTTATAGGTTTTTACCTTGTAGTGTAATAAAGTCTGGAATTATCTGCACATAAGGTTTATACCAGACTGTTGGGACGGATAGGTACGAAACATGTAACAATCACAAGTACACGCGTCACTTACAGCTGCATGTAAGTATGCCTGAGATGTCCTATTATATGTACATGTATAGGAAAATTGGTTACCCCGGTAACAGATCCGGTTACATTAGTTTGTTCCTCTGTAGTTTATTATTATATACTATAGCTGCTAAAAAAATAATGCACGCTGTAGCTATGAGAAGTCGGTTCCAACCATCCGCAACAAGTTTAGCTTATATCTAAAATGACTGTTTTCTTTACGGTAGAAACGTGTGTGCAGCTATATTACAATTACTTGTGTCAAAAATAATTACAGAACAAGTATTAAGTATGAATATTGTTGTTATTGATGTCATATATTTAAAGTCAGCGTTACAGAAATTTACATTTTAATTGATTCCTCACCCATTTGTGATTCTGCTTCGGGAAACATGTATTTATAAACTATTACATCTGACCTTGGTATTGTGTCATTGTGTATTTAGCTGTAATTTACGTTCTGTGTGGGGGAGGATACGGTGGCAGTCAAGATACACAAGTTTGTTAGAAGGTTTCATTATAATGGAACATAATTGGGGACAAGATAGATGTTGACGATCAGTTATTGCTACATTTCCACTCGGAGTAAACACGCCTTAATTTCCTATGCACTGTTGAAACAGAGTTTCAGGACCATTTAGAAATACACATTGGGCGTGTTTGTACACATTTGAGAGAACTAGCTGTTAATAATGAGTGCTGGTAAAGATTGTTGTAGGCAGAAAATATCGTTTATATCATTGAGTGCTTTGAAAACATTGTTTTTTAAATCATGAAAAGTGTTTCTTAACAATTAATGAATGTTAAGCTTGAGCGAGTGTTTGTACAAATCAGTTAAATGTCAACTGCATTCAGCTTTGATTTTGCGTTGTAATATGTTTGTGTTCGCGTGAAAAATATTTTTTTTGATTTTTTTGAGTCATATTTAAATATAACACTGTTGTGAAAACATTTCTGTATATAGTAATAATGTATGTCTTAATCGGCCATAAAAATAATTCATTTATGCAACCGGTCCAGCAAGTCATACAGGCAATACTTATATTGTAACAAAAATAACCAATCACCAAGGAGTATTTTCAATCAGATGTTGCAGCAAAGACAAATTCAGTTTTTGTTCACTAGGGGAGTTCTGTAACATTGCATGATGTTTTGCCAGAATACGGCGTTTAGGTTTTCTGCTTCGATTCCTCGTTCACAGAGAACATTTAAGTTCCGAATCGCTTCTAAAACCACAAGTTTCGACTCGTGTCTAGCACCACACATCTCTCTACGCGGTGTACGTCTATCCCAAACAATGGGTACTTGACCTTTTCGTACTACTGCTATATCTTGGCATATATTACGGATACCATTAGTTATAGCGCCAAATCAATTATGGAGCTATTTGACCAATAATGCATATTTGATCTATAATAAGAACATGCCTTGCTAATAAACAATTTACAGTATTCTTTACCTTCATCTTAATTAGACATTAAAGAAAAACTGTGGTACGTCGCTGCAGAAAGTCATCAAAGATTATATTACTTCGCTCTACGGCAGTTTCGTCCAATCAGGACTCATAGTGCTAATAAAGGCCAAAAGTATGAAACCCAAATCTAAAGTATTCCGGATCATAAGTTTCAATACAGTAAAAGGGGAAAAGTGCTTAAAACCCATTATAAAGTTACAAGTTACAAATTCATAACTTTTGGATTGAAGCACATAATTCACTCTTAACTAATATTTCATTTAAATCGTGTTTGAACAAATTCCAGCTTCACCGTTTCGGCCAACCTCTGTGGCTGATAGTCACGACTTCAGATAAAGAGAAAGATAAATTAAAAAAAAAATCATATATTTACTCTAAATTTCCTTCTTCATGTAATAAACTAGATTCCCAAGAGAAATTGTGTTCTGAAATCAAAGCACATCTAAAATCAGAAAATTGGAAATGATAAATGGAACACAGCTTATCAATGGTTCCCGTCTACGATGTAAACTTAAACAGTGTTCATAGCCAGTGGTAATATGTACCCGCTATCGGTGTTGATGTGGGCGGATGTATGCTTCACAGATGGGCCACATTCATTGTACAGTCCAGCACATATTTGCATGCATTTTCTCATACAATTCTCCAAAGCTCTTGATAAACGGGTCGCTGGAGGGTCGTTAACGGTCGCGTTATCAGTGAAATATTTATTCAGATGCTAGGAGTATCGTGAATCGTATAAGTATTTTAACACATTTTAAATGACGTTTCTCGAGTGCGTATTTTCGAGATCTCGTTGGTGCAAAAGTAAAAGAAATTATGTAAAACACGCTTTGACAGAATGTTGGTCCCAAGTGTATACATGTTTTCAGAGTTCACCGTACTGTAATTGTTATATGGTCTGTTTGATATACGTGGATGCACCATTCATCATAGTGACCAGAATTGTTTATATTTTCAATAGATACTGCTTTAATTCGTATATCTAGTAGATAGTTTACGCAACTAGATCATTGACCCTGCTTGAATACTGCCAGTCCCGGAAATTGGCCAATTACTTGTGACTGGAATTTATCCCGACACGAAATACTGGTTTAGGTATACATTTTCTGCTAAAGTCTAGATATGTAACTTTACAAAGGGTTTGATAGGCCACTTTCCCCTTTTCGCTGTATTCTATATATGTATCGGAACATTTTAGACATGTTTGCCCCCCATACTTTTGACCCTAGGTACAATGTACCACTGATGGTTCAAACGGACCAAGTCGCCGTATGGTGCTGTAAAATGTTCACTTCGTTGGTTTCTGTATCAATTAGCAAGACTTTCAAATAAGTGAGTCTCTTTTTCGTACATTGTATTTCTAGGTATTATTTTCTATAATATGTATTTCTGTCATTTAACAAACAAAACCTGTTTCAGAGGACATATCTAAAAAAATAATTGGTTTTTAGTTTGTTTGTGGTTTAACATCCTTGCAACAGCCAGGGTCATATGAGGAAGGGCGCCTAGGGAGTCGACGCCTGAAACGGGCAGTAGATAGGAAATAAAGAACACATGAAAGATAGGAAACGAAAAAGATTTTAATTTTTGTGATGGGGGTATCAGATCAAGTTTAGTTGCATCCATGTCCTCTCCGCAGAAGACACAGACGAAACTCCCCGATTCTTCAGGTAGCCCCACGTTAGTCGCCTTTACGATACACATGCAGTGTGATACAGCATGTATATTCTTGGTTTCGTCAAGGTCCTGTCCTATAACAGAAGACAAGGTAGAAACCATATCAAACTCTGCAGGAAGCCCCTTACTAGTCGCCTCTTACGATCATACAATGTGAAAGAGCAGGCCAATTCTATCCCCAAACCTGCACGGGTTAGAAGAACGGCCTCTACAAACGAGGTTCAAACTAATCCTTCTACTTAAATGCATGTGCTAAGTGAGGGGTGTGCACGCTGCTACATTGTTTTGATTTAAGTGACAGTGGATGGTGTGTGAGAGTTATTTTAAGAGTGATACAAGTATGGTGCTAAAGTACAGCGATAAAACTTCAGCCAACCCAACATTACATGTACAGTAATAACTGTATAAAAGCTGCAAATAGTGTTGATGTCGTCATTAAATGCGAGTGGTTGCAAGTTAAGACAAGTCACAGTACAATTCGCGCAATGGCAGTGCAGGTTTGTGCCGAGGAATGTTGCGACGCCGTATCTGTGTGGTAATACCACAGAAAACAAGTAAAAGTGTTACCAGCCCTTTCAGATTGAGAGGGGAGATAACCATGATTTTCTATAAAGATACATGAAGAATGTTTTGTATCCTCTCCGCCAATCTCATATCACATTTCTAACATTGGCTTAATAAATGTCTAAACTAGTTCCTAGATAATATCAGACATCTTTGGCGCTAACACGTGCAACACTGAAGTACAGGGCATGAGGCATATAGCTCCATATCGTGGCTCATTGATGGGTGGGGTCGCAGTTTTTCCTAGTCGGCAAATTTTACTTTTGATTTATATATGTTTCATATAGATGTATTCAAGGAATGCTTTTATAAATAAAAAAACCACATTCTATTTCGAATGACATTGACCTTCCTGCCAAATTCCAGCGACCAGCCATCATAATGCACGCAAGCTTTAGAATGAATCACTTGAAAGATATACGATTATTATGAATGCATTGATGTAAAGTCGCTCTCTTCCTTTCCTTTCCTAAAATAAAACTGCTAAAATGATTGTATCAATTTCCACCACACACACCGTAGAAATAATCATATCACGCAAATTAAGTTAATTTTTGCTCAGTAAATAAAGGTAGGGGATAATTGAAAGTGGACTGATCTCTTTGCCCCAGAAATCCCCTCCTGGTTGCGGTGGGTGTTACCCGATGGCCGCCGTGCCAACCTTCACGAACTGGGAGTGAGTATAATACTTCAATACTAACCCAGGTCTGCATCAGTAGGTATCTTACCTTTGCACTCTTGCTTCATAGATGCTCAACGTAAAGCGATTTAAAAACGGTTCTTTGGTTGTTTATATTAGGCCGATTTTGATCTTATTATCCTCAGAACATGAAGATCAATCTTCTATCGAACACACGTGTGTTACACGCCAACTTAAAAAGCGGTCACGTGAAGCAACTTGCACGTTGCTTACCAGTAAATTATGCACATGGTTACGCCCCAAGTCAATGATGGTCTACATTATGGGCCCTTGAATACTTATCCCTCGTTATAATTTTCTGCTCAAGTGTTTTAGGCCGCCTTGCAGTTTGGCAATAACACAGAACTTTTCACGGTTCAAGTATTGCATGACCTTCCGTATGTCAAATGTGTTTCAAATTCATTGTATATGTTATAGTGCTTTACGGGTCTTAAAAATCTTGCATAATTTTGTCTTCTTTGTCTTCTGTTTAGAACTATGATATTTAATCCAAGCTAAGTAGCATATAACTGTTTTCCACTCGAGGCTTTGTGGACGTTATGGATTTGGTGCTGTGTCAGTAGTGTGGTACTTATATCTATCTCATTATTTATTTAGCTAAACTGTTACTTTCAAACCGACAAACATCAATACGGGAATCATTAACTTTTAAAATAGAAACATTTAACATCTAAATATAAAACCGACATGATGTAATTGTCCATGTTTTTCCATAAATGAAACACTGTTCTTTGCAATTACTTAAATTATCATGGCATTATACACCGCAAATAAAGGTCTAAATGATTATTGAGTTAACCTTTGCTGCATCGCTGCTCTAGAGCCTGTTCTTAGTGTTTCTATTTTGTGATGACCATTAAACTTCTCATCCGGGTTTATTTTACCTGAGTGGCTTCCACTTACTGCCTCCATTTCCAACGCTTAGATTTCAGAGTCTGCCCTTGTTGAGGACGTATACATGCGTCTTTTATTGCTGGTGACCTGCACAATTTCCTGCTTTTGACGTAAGGCATTCTAAAGACGCCACATGCAGTCACGGATTGCATCATAATCAGCGTCACAAGTAGTGACGGAAGCCATCATAATCAGCGTCACAAGTAGTGACGGAAGGCATCATAATCAGTATCACATTCGGTCACAGAGGACATCATAATCGGATTCACATGTGGTGACGGAAGAAATCATAATATGCGTCACATGTGGCGACGGAAGACATCATAATCAGCGTCACATTTTGTGCCGGAAGACATCATGATGGACATCATATGTTGTGACGGAAGACATAATAATTGGTGCCACATGAGTTGTAGAAAATCATTATCATTCCGGAGTACATAGAGGATATTTAATGGTGTCTTCTGCGCACTCGTGAAAAATATCAAAATATTAGCCACACTCGTGAAATATATTTGGTATTACTGAAGACACCATTAA